>QRFB01011636.1:0-11129 GCA_008931105.1 Oenanthe javanica
CATCATTTATTACCTGCATATTTATACATTCTCTCATTTTTCGAAACAGTTGTATTCACCCCCGCCTCTACAACACTTTGGACCTAACACGGTCTATAACACACAGTTGAAGTGGTGTTTTCCGTATATAATTGAACTTGAAGTAGCGCCATGTAGGGAAGAAACAAAAAAAATTGAAACTGTCAAAATGCTACATGATTAAGTAGTGTTTTGTACTCCTGCTAGCTACCCAAGTCACGTTTTGTACTCCTACATGAAGTGGTGTTTTGAAAATGTCATGATTAAGTAGTGTAAATAATAACTAAATATCATAAAGATGTAGATTAATAATATTTAGACTCAAAGAGGTTCACTTTGTATTTCTTAACTAATTTTCCAACCATTTACTTGTTGGCAAAGAGTTCTTATTTATATGTATTTACATGGGGGTCCTTGATTTGGGGAACAAGTAACTATCTATGGGCCTTATTTCTAATATACATTCTATTAAATTGTGAGTGGGCTATGATTCAACATTTGTCCCCCTGTTTTTGTAACATCTTTAGCTTTACCCATTTCCTTGGGCTGCAATATTCCTTGGTGGGCTGAACTGTTTAGTCTTGGGCTTAATGAACATTTTTTTTGGGGATTTTGTCAATAATCATTGCACTTTTTTCGGGGTTATTTCTAAAAGATCCTTGCCATGTAATAGCATCCATATTTTTGTTATAATTATTTTGGCGGTTACACTTTTTCTTTTCATATTCCCACACTTAGTTTCTTGAGCCGTTGCTAGATGAGGAAAACATTATTCATAGCCTTTATCAATCCGGGAGTTATTCGTCTGTCATCACCACGACTCGACACACTACAAATGTACATATCTCCATCTTTCTCTTAATCTCTATGCATCTGTTATTATTTTCTTGTGGTTGTCTGGTACTTAGTGATTACCGACTCTACCCAACTATGATAAAATAGTAATATCGTCCTTTGATACCATTAGTTACCATATTATTTCATCTCCCCTCGAGATGATGGTGATAATATTAGGAACTCGGGGAAGAGGCCCTTGTATGAAGGTGAGTCCAGTAGTCGACCCTCCAAGAAACCCCTAATTGAGGACGAAGAAGAGTTAAATCTTGATCATTTAGAGATTCTAGATATAGATCCTGAGGCTTTGAAGGGATTTGAATTTTTAGATGAGATTCCCCATGTCCATGATCCTGAATATCTAAATGAATAAAGTTACTTTAGAGCGGGGTGGTCTTTCTTTGCAAAAGGTTTGAGAGCAGGGTGTTCAAGAAGAAATGAATAAAGTTGAATTTGTTCTTCTGAGAAAGTCAGCTTTGAGTCGTGGAGACAATTCGAGTCGACCAACCCCTATCTCGAAGGCCAAACGCCAACAAGAAGAATCTGTTGTTCAAGCCATTGATATTGATAAATGTTGAGATCTCAAACGAAAGAAGCTCGAGAAGGATGGTCATGCTCGTCGTCACTCTTCTCGCCATGTTGAAGAAACGCAAGTTGTTGTGCGTAAGGAAAATGTTTTAGTTGGTGGTCAGACTTTTATTGTTGGTTCTCTTCCACATCGAATATCTAGTGATTCTCCACCCATCATTCATCCTCGGCCGCAAATTGTGATGGAGGTTGATTCACAGAGTGTTGGCGTGCTGGGAGTCACCTCAATGTTCAAACCCTCCAAGTTTTTAAGCTTCCGCAGGATGACAATGGCTATGTAGGTCGATCACGAGATGATATTGCTGGTTTAGCTCGAGCGCGGATTAGCCAAGTAAGTAGGTCGATCACGAGATGTATACTTACAGAAAAAAACATGTTTCTATTGCAAATTCAATTGTAAACATTATATTTTTAAAAAAATATTTATAGAAGATTCAAGTCATGGATCATGCATCAAGTAAAAGAAGACTTCAACAGAATAAGAATTGTAGTATGTAATTTCTTCTAAGTTAAGTGATCAATCGAGAAGTCACCCTGGTAGAGAAGTCAGATATGAAACTGGTAGAGAAGTCTCAAGATGTCCAAATGTCTCAGTATCCGATCGAGAAGTGAAGGAAAATGAATCAATTGAGTAGTCAAGAAACTTAGGACATTCGAGTAGTGTGGAATGTAATATATTCGAGAAGTCCAGTGAACAAATCGATAAGTTAGCAAATGAAGCAATCGAGGAGTCTGTGAAATTTGTCAATCGAGAAGTTTATGGAATTAAGTCATTTGAGATGTCTAGCTTGATCGAGAAGTCATCAAAGAAAGTATGCAATCGAGAAGTGTCAGACATTCGAGAAGTAACAAAGACAAAGGACCAATCGAGAAGTCTTAGGAATATTCGATCGAGTAGTCTAAATCATGACTTCTCAAATTTATGATTTGTAATAATTTATGATTTTTTGTGAAAAGAAAAGTAATATTATAATCATTTTGTTTATCATATTTGATATTTATAATTTTTTAATAATTTATATTTATATACGACAATTTTTAAATAAAACTTATAAATATTTAAAAAGTATATAAATGATATAAAAAATATTGACTTGGTGCGAAGCACGGGTAAAACGCTAGTATTTATATAAAGACATCAGTTTTTTCTACTTTACTAATGCATAATACAGCTTTGGACATTAGTTTTTTATTATCTACCGATGTCTTTAATCCTTTTAGACATTAGTTCTAGTTGTAATGTGATGTTAGTTTCTTTTGTTTAAATCAATTCCCCCATATATTCACACATAAACCAAAACCAAAACCAAATACCAATATTATCAAATCCAACCTCAAGTTCAATAAAATCTAAAATAATAAAATTACCAAAACAAAATTATTCAAGTGCAAACTGCAGTAATATTTTAAACTTGTAATTAACATTCAGAGACTTGACAAAAGAACTAGCTAGTCATGTGTGATTTTTTTATACATAAAACTCTCGATTTAGTCGAAGGTCTCCCGGATGTAGTAGGATTCAAACTAAGATTTTTTATCCAAAAATTCAACTCAAACCAACCAAAAACTGTACCCAAATTAATCTCTTCTTTTCCAGCATCTGAATAACTAGTGGGATCCTATGGAGTAAATCTCTGAGGAAATTAATACCACTTTTTGTTCAACCTGTTCCAGAATTAAATTTATTGAATAATCTTCAGTCAATTTAATTATCTTCAATACCCAGAAAAATCTTCATCTACTACTCCTTGACCATCCTCAAATTAATATTTAAGAAAAATTTAAGTTTACAGAATTTTTAATTTTTTTTGAAAATAAATTAATCAAAAATAAAAATTTACAACAAATTAATTTTCAAGTTTCAAATTTTCTTAAAAATTAAAATATCATAAATTAATACTTAAGAAAAATTTTAGTTTTCAAGAATTTTAAATTATCTGGAAAAATAAATAAATCTAAAATAAAAATTAAATTGAGATGTAAACTTGAAGTAGACTGCAAATGGTGTGAGTGACGCTGAAATGCTGTAAACCTAAAATGGATAAAACAAATATATTTAAGTTATAAAAATAAATTTACTTAAGTTTAAATCATATGTTTATTTTAAATTAAATTTATAAAATAAATTTATTTCAATTAAGTTTATGCAATAAACTTATTCAAGTTTAAATAATAAACTCATTTAAATTAAATTTATTAAAAATAAATATATAAAATAAACTTATCAAAATTTATATTTATAAAATAAATTTATTTATCAAGTCCTCTAATCTTGTGTGGCCCAAACAGTTTCGACACTCTAAGTTTCACTGAGTTGTGGATCTTGATTTGTATATCAATCAATCAGCTCTGATACCAATTGTTAGGTCCCGAAATATCGTAGAAGGGAGGTTGAATACGATACTCACTAAATTAAAAAAATTCTTTCAAATCTTTTGCGGATAAATAATTTCGAGTTCGGTTAATGTGTTCGAATTCATGAGGTGAATAGTGTTTAGGAGGCTGACTTACTAATTTTTTATTTTTATGAATAATCATTTAAGATCTAGAAAAGTAGCAAGTAAATAAATGAGACAAGTTTCGGGGAATATATCTTTCGTATATAAACTCAGAGGGGTGCTACACCCAGTTAAAAATATAACAGGTTTTCAAAGAAAAAATTAGTTCTTTGCTCCTACAAAGAGATATAACTTAATCCCTATACAATATTTGACTATGTGTTTGTACTAAAAGAATCAAGCCAACAGAGAGTGTTTTACAATAGCCCTATGTATTTTAACATAATGAACCAGCTAGAATATAAAACTCCGGCGAAGAAGGTATGTGTATGGCTTTGTATCTTCTTCTTCCCCGGTTTCAATTTTCTCTCTGCATCTCTTTGTTTGGTTGTATATATCTTCTTCAAAATGAGCACGTCATTATGTTTATATGGTGTAGACTTTTCAAATCAATTAAAATTGGCTTGTTCTTCACAATGCTAAGTCATATGTTATTCCTCTACATGAGAATGAGAGTGTAGAGAGCAAGTTGCACTAATAAGCCTATGTTGCGTCTACACTCTGTACTCCATGTGCAGGAGCCACTTGAGGACTTTAAAAAAATATTATTTCTCACTTATGTTGCGCCTACACTCTTGTTATAGAGTGCATGTGCCACATATCATTTCCTTGGAGCCCTGTTGCCTTAGAATAATTCATATCAAGTTATGTTGCGCCTACACTCTTGTTATAGAGTGCATGCGCCACATATCATTGCCTTGGAGCCTTGTAGAGTTACTTTTGCCTCAGAACATTTTCTATCAACTTATATTGCGCCTATACTCTTGTTACCAAGTGTAGGTGCTGTTGGACTTATATCAAGCCTAGCCTATTTAATTATCTGTCTTGCTGTAACATAGTTTGTACTTCTGTAATAGTTTAGTGACTTAGAAATTTTTGTATAAAATTGCAGATAGAAGTCTACTCAGTTTGTCTTTCAATTGTAAATAAAGTCAAAATAAAGTCTGTTAGAAGATTCAAGTTGAATCATGCAACAAGACAAAGGAGGCTGTGGAGAAATAAAGGAAGTCATATGAGAATTATATCAAGGCAATTACTCAGTTGAGTAGTCTACTATTCGAGAAGTCAGAAATGTGGGAACATTTCGAGAAGTCTCAAAACACATTCAACTACTCAGTACTCGATCGAGAAGTCAGTCATTCGACAAGTCAAGTATTGAAGTCATTCGAGTAGTGTTAATTGTGAATCATTCGAGAAGTGAGAAAAGAGAATCAATTCGAGAAGTTATCAAAAGGAGCATTCGAGAAGTGGTAAAGCTGATGCATTCGAGAAGTCATAATTTCAAGTTACTATTCGAGAAGTCTAGCTTAATCGAGAAGTCATCTAATGGAGTATTCTAATCGAGAAGTCTAGTCATTCGAGAAGCTAGATATTCATGGTTCAATCGAGTTGTCACAGCAAGTACCCAATCGAGAAGTCAACATCTATGACTTCTCGAAATATTTTGAACATAGTACTCGACTGCACCAAGGAGATTTTTTTCAAGGAAAGTTGCAGAACAAGTCAGATAATTCTGAAGCTATGTTTCTACAGGATAAGTCAAACCTGCAAAGAGAGAGACAAGTCTACAATGAAGCTGGGAAGTCAGTCAAGACAAATGATAGAAGGTATAAGGTTGGATGTAGCAGACTGTCACAATAGTGTTAGCTAGAAATAGATATCCGTCAAATGTAAAGGATGTCTTGTCTTTTTCTAGTTATAGATAATCTGTCTTTTGTGAGCATGCGCACATGACATGTTGTCTATATATTTTTATGCACAGCCACATTTGATAAATGTCTTGTGAGTTTTACACTTGTAAATTTCCTAGAACAAGAAACTGAAGTTCAATTTGAATTTCAGATTGTAGCAGCAGTTCATTCTAATAAAATTAGATTGAAAGTTACATCTAGTGTCTATATATTCATCACTGTTTACTGTTTACTATTTAATCTGCTCAATCTTGCAATCTAGTTAACAGTTGAACTAGCTTACTAGAATCAAAGAGAAAGAAAAAGGATTGAAGTATACATTCACCCCCCCTCTGTAAACTTCTAGGACTTATAATTCCTAACAAGTGGTATCAGAACAGGCTGTTAACATATAAATAGACTAAAGATCAAGATGAGTTCTCAGAAGCTAAGTAGTATAAAGATTCCTACATTTGAGAGAGAAAATTACAATCTTTGGAAGAGGAAGATGCTGATGTTCATAAAGGCTGCAAATCCCATGTATCCTGAAATATTAAAGAATGGTCTTTTCATGCCAGTAACTCTAGTTCCTGAAACCCCTAGTGGGTCTGAAGTTATTCCAGCAACATGGATACCTAAAGATCCATCTCAGTACACAGATCCAGAGAAGGAAAAGGTGTCTCTTGACAATAGCTTAATGCTAATACTAATTGAATCACTGGATCTTGTGATGTACAACAATATTGTCAATTGCACATCTGCCAAACACATATGGGAGACTATAGAAATTCTGTGTGAAGGAACTAGAGAGGTAAGGGAAAATCAGAGGCAGTTCCTTGTCTCTCAATATGAAGCTTTCATGTCAAAACTAAATGAAGGAATAACTGAAGTATTTGAAAGGTTCAACAAACTGATCAATGAACTTCAACTTCATGGAAAGTACTATAAGACAAAGGAAAAGAATATGAAGTTTTTGCTGACTCTCCCAGAGTATCTGGAGCATAAAATCTCTGCAATAAGTGAATGGAGAGATCTAACAAAACTTCCACTTGAGACCCTGTATGGAATCCTAAAGACATATGAACTTGAGTTCTATCAGAAGAAAGCCATACTGGGAAACAGAGGAAAAATGGCAAGTGTCTCAAATGCTTTGGTTGCAAAGGAACCTTCTATACCTGAAAAGACTGGTACAAGCAAAAGGGTGAAAATTGAAGAGTATGAAGAGCAGGAACACGAAGAAAAGGACTCTGTCAAAAGTGAATTAGAAGAGGAAGAGTTCTACACCATTGAAGAACATGAGGGCATGGATAACAAAACCATGGCCTTCATGGCAAAGAAATTTGGAAACTTGAGATTCAAAAGAAACAAAAGTTTCAAAACAAGACCAGCCTTCAAGTCCTCAAGCAAATGAAAGAATCCAGCAAGGAGCAACAACAATGGAGGATACAAAACTAGAACAGTTGATAGATCTAAGATAAGATGTTATAACTGTAATGACCTTGGACACATTGCAACAGAGTGTAGAAAACCTAAAGCAATAAAGAAGGATAAAGACTACTTGGAGCTGGAAGCCAAGTATGAAGCTCTCCTCAAAAAGCAGACAGGAAAAGCTTATATTGTTGAGGGAAAATACTGGGATGACACAGATGAAGATGAGGAAGAAGAATATGAAAATTTGGCACGCATGGCCAAATCAACTAGTGGATCCTCATCCTCAAATTCTCAGTTACCCACATTAATCTCTCTTGACATGTCAAATTAACAATATAAGAAAACTATGGAAGAATTGAGCATTGAAATGTTAAACATTCACACTAGCATGACTGCTGCTTATGAGGAAATTGTTAGGCTGGTAAGAGTCAATGATGAACTAACTGCTAGGAATGAAACTTTGGAATTATCTGCAGTAACACTAGAAAACTTGAAACAGGAAAATGAATATCTAAAGAACAAGGTTGTTTGTTCTGAACAAATTGAAAAGTTTCTTAAAGAACAAATTTCTGAAAATGAGTTAAAAATCAGATCATATCAAAACTCAGCAACTGTTGTTCAAGAGTTTCATGAGAAGAGCAAAGAAAGTACTAGGATTGGAGTTGGTTTTGATTATGAGAATCTTAAGAAGAAGAAATCTGTTCTAACAAGAGGCAACAAGGTTGAAATCCATGGAAATCCTCATATTTTGAAAAATGTCAAAAAACCAATTTTTAAGAAAGCAACTGTTGAGTTTGATGAAGTTAGTATGATTATCAAACAACAGTTGGATAATGAGGATAAGGAAGCAATTGAAAGGGAAGTGCCCTCTGTTGAAAAAGTAGAACCCACAATCAAAACCAAGTCCATTCCTGTTCAAACTAAAACAAAACAGGATGCTCAGAAAAGTGATGCTATGCATGCTCAAAAGAAAAAGGCAAATAGAAATGGAAAATTAGGCATCAATAAATATAACAACTATGCACCTGTTCATAATGCTCCAAGAAAGATTTGTAAAAATTATGGTTCAACAAATCATCTTACTCACATGTGCAAGAAGCCTATTATTGGAAATGATGAGTTTGCTTGTGGATATGTTAAACCATTAATGCATGATAATCATAAATTTTATGACAAATTTGATTGTATGCCATGCAACTTGAATGTCATGAATACTTGTTTTAGGTTCAGAAAACAGTTTGTTAATGGTTGCATAAGTCAAAATCTGAACACAAATCCTAGGCCTAAATATGCCAGTCCTGTAAAACATAGAAAGCATTCCATGTCACCTAAGCAGGCATCTAGTTCTGAAATTATTAATCAAGCAAAAAGTCAGAAAAGCAAAAAGGATAACAAGCATGTGTAGGCAACTTCAAATGCTAAAAATAAGAATGAAACTCATGTAACTAAGCATAAAGGACCCAACCTTGTTTGGGTACCAAAGAAAACTTGATTTGTATTTCATTACAGGGAACAGGTAAAAAGAAGGTCATGTGAATTTTGGACAGTGGTTGTTCAAGGCATATGACTGGTGACAAAGCCCTGCTGTCACAATTCAAGGAGGAGGCTGGCCTAATGGTAACCTTTAGAGACAACAACACTGGTTTCACTATGGGATATGGCAAATTAATTCATGGAAATGTTGTCATTGAAGATGTAGCTCTGGTCAGTGGTTTGAAACACAACCTTCTCAGCATCACTCAATTCTGCAACAAAGACCTAAAGGTGGAATTTGAAAAGGACTTGTGTCTCATATCACATAGGAAGACCAAGGAAATTGCTCTGCAAGGAGTGAGGAAGGGAAGCCTATTTGTTGCAGATTTGGACTCTGCAAATAAGGAAAAGATCTGCTGTTTTTACACCAAAGCCTCAGAATATGAAAGTCTACTTTGGCACAAAAGACTATCTCACTTGAACATCAAAAACATCAATTCTTTAGTCAAGAGAGAATTAGTAAAGGATTTGCCTACACTTGAATTCTGTATAGAAGGATTGTGTGAGGTATGCTAGAAAGGGAAAATGAAGAGATCAAGTCACAAAAGTAAGAAAATCACCTCAATAACCAAACCACTGCAACTAATCCATATGGATCTGTTTGGACCAGTAAATGTGATGTCCATGTCAAAGAAAAGATTAGCTTTTGTCCTGGTTGATGACTTTTCAAAATATACATGGGTAGAATTCTTGCATTCAAAAGATGAAGCTCTTGAAATTATCATTTAGAACTTGAGGAGACTGGATAAAGGCCCTACTCCAGTAATTGCCTTAAGGAGTGACAATGGTACAGAATTCAAAAATGCAACACTAAGTGAATTCTGCGAGGAGAAAGGTATAACTCACCAATTTTCTGCCCCAAGAACACCTCAACAAAATGGAGTGGTTGAGAGGTGTTAGGTCCAAATGTGTTGTAGGGGGGGTGAATACAACTTTTTAACTTTATAAAGCAATAAATACTATGTAATAAATGAACACAATGATTCAAGGAATATATGTCTTATATATAACTTGAAAGGGTTGCTACAACATTCATTACAATAGTACAACAGAAGTAAAGAGGGTAGTAAATGATACTAAGCTCTGTGAATATNAACAGAAGTAAAGAAGGTAGTAAATCATACTAAGCTCTGTGAATACTCTCTCTCTCTTTTACAAGTGTTTTTCTTAATATTTCTCTCTTTACAAAGTTATACAAGTACTTCTATTTATACTAGTTGTAATCTATGACTTGTAGTATTCAAAAGATAATATATGAGTGGCCCAATGTTGTCCACGTAAATCTTATCTTGTCTTGAAAGCTTGGAAATCTGCCACCAGGATGATGCCATGTGTCATGTTGAAACTGTCCTCTATGTAGAATTTCTACATAGGAAATTCTACTTGGCTCTATCTCGAATTCTAAGTAGAATTTCTACATAGGAATTTCTACTTAGGAATTTCTACATAGAAAATTCGAGATAGCCTTCTTCCTGAGTACTTAGAAAATATTTTCACCTCCAGAATTTCTACATAGGAAATTCGACTTAGGAATTTCGACATAGGAAATTCGAGATAGCTTCCTGAGTTGAGTACTTAGAAAATATTTCCAACTCCAGAATTTCTACTTGGCTCTAAGTAGAAANCATGTGTCATGTTGAAACTGTCCTCTATGTGGAACTTCTACATGGAAATTTCTACTTACGCTCTATCTCGAACTTTAAGTAGAACTTCTACTTAGATTTTATCTCGAACTTTAAGTAGAACTTCTATATAGGAATTTCTACTTAGGTTCTATCTCGAACTTTAAGTAGAACTTCTACATAGGAATTTCTACTTAGGTTCTATCTCGAACTTTAAGTAGAACTTCTACATAGGAATTTCTACTTAGGTTCTATCTCAAAATTTAAGTAGAACCTCTACATAAGAAATTCGAGATAGCTTCCTTCCTTTTGTACTTATAAAATATTTCCACCTCCAGAATTTCTACTTGGCTTTAAGTAGAAACTTATTTATAATTTCGAGATAGGAATTTCTACATAGGTTCCATAGTAAGTACTTAGAGAAATTCTGGGCTTTAACTTGAAACTTCAATGCAACATCTTGAACTTTTGATTTCTTCTTGTCTTCTATATTCTTCAACAAGCTCTTGAACTTGGAACTCTACTACTGACATGAACTTGCTACCAATGTCCTGACACTTGATGCACTGGTCTGGTTCATAAGTGACTANTGATCTCTTCTACTGACATAAACTTGCTATCAATATCCTGATGCTTGATGCAATGGTCTGGTTCATAAGTGACTAGTCTTGATAGGGTTCTTGCTTCTGAATAGATTACCATATTCAATTAGTAATGTGGCTTTCCAACGGTTGCTTTCCTGCTTCTTCACTTAAAATCAATTTGCCTTATTGATACTGATAGTTATGATCTTGGTTCTTTAATTTGCAAATCACTGAGGCATGAACAACTTTGACTTGAACTTCTTCCAATGATTTCCTCTTTGATTAATCATA
>QRFB01011638.1:1795-27612 GCA_008931105.1 Oenanthe javanica
TGTAATGAATGTTGTAGCAACCCTTTCAAGTTATATATAAGACATATATTCCTTGAATCATTGTGTTCATTTATTACATAGTATTTATTGCTTCATTAATTCGAAAAGTTGTATTCACCCCCCCTCTACAACACATTTGGACCTAACAGTTAGCATACATATTCAGCAAGCCTCTATGTGAAGTAACTTTTACAAGGTTGGTTTCTGAATTAGGAATGGTGACTAGTGGCTCAACTCCAGATAGCAAGTAACAGACTATCACTGTTTATGATAAATTCTGTTAGAGTATGTGGTAAACTCTGATAGAAAATGAAGTAAACTCTTATCATTGGAACATCTACTCTCTAATCACCAGCTATCAGTGTTTATGGTAAACTTTGTCAGAGTATGTGGTAAACTCTGATAGTGAATGCAAACTCTGATTACTATAAACTCTGATATAAGTCTACATGCTAAACTCTAAGATATTATTTATGACATCATATTTAATTTTGTGACATCATATTTGTTAATCTCTGATTGGAGTAATCATTAGGGCGCGTGCATTTCATGAAAAATGATTCATATCTATACACAGATACACACACAAATGCTGTATTTTGAGAATTACACTACTTATTACTCTGCCACTCAAAACTTGCCACATGTCCCACTAAAGAGTATATGCAAATGAGAGGGAATAGTTTAATTCTTATTTTTACTTTAAATTATTCACCTGCATCTTATTATTCCCATCTTTCTCTCTCGTTCTCTAAAACTATAATTTCTTATATATGCAAATCTATGTTCTTCAATGGCATCCAAGGGTCTCTCTTTCCAAAATTATACATTTGCTGCTAAAAATTACATATCACCCTCGACTAAAACTTATGTTCCTCAAGACTTTCATGTGGCTCAGGATTTCTTACAGCACAACTATATTGGGTATGCTCTTCAAGAACCCAATAATATCTCTGCTCAATCTCTAATCAAAATCCGGTCTTCTGCAAAGTTTAACAATGCTGGTGATGATGAAGAGCCAGTCATAAAATTCCAATGCAATGACAAACACTCAATCACTCCTATAGTGGTTCATCAAGCCCTTCATCTTCCTGAAGTGGTTGTGTATGATGACCTTGTGAATGATGAGCAAATCAAGGCATTTTTTTAAAGAAATAGGCTATAGAGGAAGCATATCTAGGATGGGGAGTCTGACAAGGCCCCATCTGCGATGAGAGTGGAGCTTTTTCTTTGACTGCATCACAAGAGCTTTCACTGCCAAATATACAAATTTTGATGCTATTCCACAACTCTCACAACAAATTGGGTTTTCTCTGACCCATAACTTGAAATTCAATTTTCCATGTTTGATAATTAGACAGTTAGCTAGCAAGATTAGTGATGATGCTCATACTATATATTTTGCTAGATTTTTTCAGTTAATTTTTAGCTATCTTTTGTCTAATGTTAGTTTTGAGAATGATCAGAATTTAGCTAGTTTTTGTATGAACAAGAGAATTTTTGCCGATTTAACTAGAAAAGATGCAAAGAAAGAAGCTGAAGGTAAATTGTCTAAACTTTTTTTTATCCCACATGGATCAGGCTTATCTTAAATCAGAGAATGCCTACTGTGTATGGGAGGAATTTTCTTTCTGTGGTTATGGATCAGAGTTTAGCACCCTCTGATTCTAACCCAAGCCACCAACGAAACACTCATTCCCAAACACTGAAGCCAACCTCTGTAGTCTCTCAAAAGACTACAGTTTTAAAACAAACCTCTTAACAAGAAAGCCCAACACTGAAAAGGAAAGGAAAATCAGTAATGGAGTCATCTCCAAAGAAAATGAGGTTGATTGATGAAAACACTTATTCTGATGAGTGTAATGAAGGTTTGGTATTTCCATTAAAGAAGACAGTGAAGAAGGCTTCTGAGATTCCTCTAGCTCCATTCATGAAGCCATTTAAAATCCACTGCCTGAACCCAAAAAGAAAAGAAGAAGATTGGTTAAGGCATCAATCCCTCAACAAATAAACTCTAATCCTTCATAAGCCTTAAACTCTGAAGGTCTACTAAATTCTGATGTCTTAAACTCTGATCAACCAAAATCTGATCATCTTCAAGTATTAAACTATGATGCAACAATAATCTCTGATGATGTAATAAAGTCTGATGTTGTGGTCAAGATTGAGAAAATTGATGATTTTGCCAAGAAAGAAGAAAGTGATTCTTTGGCAAATCTTGCAAGTGAAGCTGCTCCAGTTATAGTATCTGATTCTCCTGTTCATTTACCCAAGCAAATCATAAAGGTGATATTTTGTGAAAGAGTAAGGGAACTAGCTGAGGAGGTTAAAAAAGAAATGGCTGGAAAGAAGTATCCAACATCTCCAGCCCTTGGTAGTTCTAAGTTATTCACCAGGAAGAAGAAGAAGCAAGTCTCTTTTGGCCAAGATACACAAGAATCTATCTCTCAAAGTGAGGTAGCAATCTCTACATGGACAGGCCCACAAGAACCTGTTGTCAAAGTGCAACAACATCAACACCAGAAGCAGATGAAGCCAGCAAAGATCAGGGGTACAACCCACAAGAACCTTCAACTCAAANGCTCAAAGGGTTGAAGCAGTTGTTAAGGCTCCTGCCACACAAGAACCATTCAATCAAAGTTTGGATGAAGGAACTCAAACTCTGATAGAAGATCTTACTGTTGCTGATGCTGGGAAGTCAAACTCTGATGCAGATCCATTGGCAATCTCTGATGCTATTCTGGTGCCACCTCTTTCTGCACAACCTTTGGAAACTCCATCAACTTCAACTACTACTTAAGGTATAAACTCTGACTTTTCTTCAGAATTTCTATTCTCTGATAGTATTAGCTCAGAATTTATATTTCTAACTTTTACTACTGGGATAACCATGGATAATCCTGAAAAAGGTACCTCTATTCATGTGACCACATAACTCCTTTCTCATTCACCTCTTATTTTTGTAGGTCATAGTGATTTGAGCCTTTCTAGTGAGCCTGAGGTAAAATATGTGAAAAACAGAACTAATAATGAGAAGAAGACAATGGATTTGGCAAAAGGAGACTTAGAATTGAGAAAGAAGTTAGTTATTTCTAGTGAGCAAACTCTGACTATTAAAAATTATGATATGTGTGATGTGAGAAGTAATCAGATTACTTTAAAAGAAAAGAGTGATTTATGATGTTCTATTATTTTTGCTGGTACTCAGAGTATGACTACTTCTCAATCTTTAAGCTTTGAGTTACGAAACTCTAATACTGCTGCAAACTCTAATGGTGAAGATACATTCTCTGATGAACCAATTTTTTAGGATGAAGAATTCATAAATTTATCCATTTCCTACACTCAAAGGTACATCTCCAAGAAGTGGACTGTTGATGGATTTGATGCACATGAGAGATTAAGGACGGGATATCCTGACTATATTGTTGTTGAAACCCTCAAGGGTGAAATTGAAGTTGTTTTGGATGAAGAAGGTGTAAAGAGAGATTTTACTTCTAAGGGAGAAGCATCTAATGGAGATCTTCTCAAATCTCACAGAAAATCCATCTAGGATATGTCTTGGATATTTCCTAATAAAGATATTTCCTGGCCTCATGTTCATGAACTGATTCACAAGGCTTACTCTGAATTGAATTCTACAGAGATGAAGACTGTTTTAAAGGCCACTGCTGTGTTAACCAAGGGTCTTCACAATGAAGTTTATGATTAGAAAGATTCTGTTAGCTAAACCAGTGCCTCTATTCAGACCTCTATGACAACTTCTCAACATGCATTGGAATTAAAGCTCAAGAATCTTTATGCAAGATAGGATGCTTTAGAAGTCAAAGTTGATAATATTGCTACTCTTGTCACCTCCATGCAAACAATGTTGTATACAATTGTGAACATCTTAACCATTCGAAAGGGGGGTGATGTAAGAAAGGGGGAGATAGTTTCAAAGGACAAATACAAGGAGGATGCTGTGCAAAAATCTGATAAACCTGATGATGGTGGTAATGATAAAGGTCAAGGGAGTCATGAGGATGAAAACCAAATTCTGACTGGACAAACTCTAATTACTACTCAAACTCTGATTCCATCAAACTCTGGCATAAACTCTAACAACAAGAAAACTCTGATGGATGCTGATATGGAGTTAGCAAAGCGGCTTGAAGAAGAAGAGAAGCCTGATAAAATAGAAAAACAAAACATGAAGGATGCAGAATTGGCAAGGAAATTGTTTGAAGAAAAAAAATCCAGGAATGGATCCAGTTGTTGTGGATGAAGAATTGAAGAAATCTGGTACTGACAATGCTCAAGTCCAGAAGAAAAGAAAAGTAAGAGAAAAGAGAATTCCAATCCAAAAGAAAGCACCTGTTCAAGCAAAGAAGAATGTATCCAAGGCTTTTGAAGTACAAAAGCCTTTTGAAACTCAAGCAAAGCCAATTGTTCAATCAAAGACTACCCATAAAATCCAAAAGAAAGCTCCAGCTAAGCCAAAAACTCCTCTTACTATGTCTGGTACAACATTTCTCCCAGGTAGAACAAGTTTTGAAGATGTGGAAGAGAAACAACAAACTCTGATCAGAAACAAAAATCCTGATCTTCCGTGGACTAAATCTGAAACCTTAACTCTCAATGCCAGACTTGGTAAAAACAAGGGTGGTATTGGTGATTCTTAAGCCAAAGTCTACAGGGGTGAATCAAATACTTTTAGAGATCCTTTTTATTTAAAAGATAAGTCTGTGGAAGATTTGACT
The DNA here is from genome assembly GCA_008931105.1 of Oenanthe javanica. Classification (NCBI taxonomy): domain Eukaryota; kingdom Viridiplantae; phylum Streptophyta; class Magnoliopsida; order Apiales; family Apiaceae; genus Oenanthe; species Oenanthe javanica. The sequence goes on from QRFB01011638.1 coordinate 6,538, forward strand.
CAAGAACATTTGGACAAATTGATATATGTGCACATAGTAACGGATATTTTTGATGATGCTCAAGCTAAAGAGAAGCTTCTATATTTCTTGGAGAATGGGAGAGTTATGAAGATTGCTGAAGAAGATTTAATTCACAAGTCATCTAAAGAACTTAAATATGTTCTTTATCTCCTAAATGATGAGAATGAAGCTACATCTAGATGGGTAAAGATTCTGGAAGGAGTAGTTAATAAGAATAAAAAGAATGAAATGATGCTTATGATAAACTCTGAGGAGTATAGACCAGGATATTTGCTTGAAGATGATTCTGAGAAAGAAATGGCAAAAAGAGATGCAAAGGTTAAGATGGTGTTAGGAATCCTTACACTTATACTAAATCCTGATGGAAAGAAAGCCTGTTGCATTCCTCTAGATGACATAATGGAAAGATCATCAATATACAACATGAGAGCTGCAATATACCAAATTGATGATTCTTCTGATCAAATGAAAGAGTTGAAGGAGAAGCTAATTGAATTATTGAAGAATGCTGAGAAAAAGCTACTGGAAAAATTTCTAACAGAAGACTTCTCATACAGAAGAATATAAGTCAAGAAGGAAAACTCAAAATCTGATGCATCTATCTCTAGGTTTCTAACATCATAAGTAGAATTTATGTTTTACTTAATAAAGCATAAATTGGGGGAGATTGTTAGAAAAGAAAACACTGATGCTGTCAGAGAATATCAAGAACATAGTTTATGCTGACATCATCAGAGTTTAAGAAGATGTCGATAGAGTTTACTCTATCAGAGAATACTCAATCAGAGTTTACTCTAACAGAGAATACTCTATCAGAGATTATCAACCGACAGAGTTTATGATCAGAATTTGTCATAGAAGGAAACAGACAAATCAGAATTTGATTTGGATAGTGAATGAGGAATTCAAATACAATTATATTACCTTATGGAAGCTATCCTTATCATTATCTGTTTTGTAATTAGATTTGTAACTATGTCTATAAACACAGAATTAAGTTATCATTAAAAATTCAATAATTATCATTCTCATAACCTAGCAGCTCTTAAGAACATTATTTTTCTTGAGAGAGTTTTGTATACAGTTTATCATTAATACAAAACAGTATTTCTTCTACATACTTATGTTCTTAGTCGATTATTTGATACTATTATATTCAACCCCCTTCTATAATAGTCTATTGATCTGGGGCAACAACACCTACTACCTCCAATAGTTCTACCAGTATTAATGCATCCAATTTATTATTGAGAAAAGTCCTAGCATAGATTGCATTGATGGCCTGGGTAAAAGTCAATTGAAAGTGATCCTACAGTTCCCTTGCAATTTTCTGATAATGAGAGCCCTTAAGTTGATCCAATCTACTCTGGTAGGTTGAATATATATATTTGTTGGCCACATTCCCTAAATTGTGGATAAGATGATCAACCACCTTCCTTGGAAGAGGCTAAATATTGGAAATCCATTCAATGACTGTCATGTAGGTAATTTCATTTTCCTAAATTGCTTCATAGTTAAAGGCTGGTTGTTCAACCTCAGCTTCTAGCTCAGCAACAGACTCTGATTCTCTCATTGTATGGACCATCACCTTTTTAGGCTTTTTTGATTTTGGTTTTTCAAAGTCTAGCACACCAAGTGCTTTAAGAACTGCATTAGTCCTACCTTCTATGAGTCCTTCAGTTTGAGTTTGTAGTGAAGAGTTGAAGAAATAGCTGTATAGATTTGTGACTACATCATGTGCAGAGAGATGTAGCTCTTCTTCCATCCTCTTCCTTAGGATCTCATAAGTAGAAAGAAGATATAAGACTTATTGCGGTGTCTTGTAGGATTCAGGATCTTTAATTGATTCTACCAAAGGATAGAGAAACAGTAGCACCTCACGAAATTATGGATTTAACGAAATTATGGATTTAATTGGATCCTGATATTGTTGAAGGGGGGTTGAATACAATATCTGATTTTAATCACGGAATTATGGATTTAACAATTTTACTTTAATTTCTCACGAAATATTAATTAGAATAAAATATTATTCAAGTATAAGATATGTTTTTAACTTGAAAAGTATTACAACATTAATATATTGAAAGTGTAAATAATTGTTTAGAATTCTAGACTATACACAGATACACACACACTTGCTGTATTTTGAGAATTGCTCTACTCATTACTCTTCCAATTATTTTATGCCATGTGTCCCACTATATACTATATGCAATTGAGAGGGAATAATTTATTTCATATTTTCACTATCTACATCTTGTCTTCTCTCTCATTTTCTCTAAAACCCTAATTCTGCATACCTGCAAATCTCTGTATTACAATGCCATCCAAAAGACTCTCATTTAAAAACTACACATTCGCTGCCACTAATTATTATATCTCTCTTGAATAAAACTGATGCTCCTAAGGATTTTCATGTTATTCAAGATTTTTTGCAGAACAACTATATTGGGTACGCTATTCAGGAACCTAATAATTTCTCTGCTCAAACTTTGCTTAAAATCTAGTCGACTGCAAAGTTCAATAATGCTAGTGATGATGATGAGCCTATCATTACATTCCAATGCAATGACAAGCATTCGATAACTCCTGTTGTGGTTCGACAAGCCCTTCATCTTTCAGAAGTGGCTGTATATGATGATCTGGTTAATGATGAACAGATAAAGGAGTTCTTCAGAACAATAGGCTATGGAGGTAGTCTATCAAAGTTAAGAAGTCTAACTAGGCCAAATCTAAGAAGATAATGGAGCTTCTTCTTTGATTGCATCACAAGGGCCTTCACTGCTAAATGCACCAATTTTGATGCAATTCCACAACTCTCACAACAGACTGAGTATTCTCTGACCCATAACTTGCAGTTTAATTTTCTATGTTTAATTATTAGGCAATTACCTAGTAAAATAGATGATGATGCACATACTATATATTTTGCTAGATTTTTACAGTTAATTTTTAGCCATTTATTGCCTGATGTAAGTTTTGAGCATGATCAGAGTTTAGTTAGTTTTTGTATAAACAAGAGAATTTTTACTGATCTTACTCGAAAAGATGTCAAGAAAGAGGTTGAAGGTAAACTCTTTAATCTCTTTTATCCCACATGGGTCAGGCTTATCTTAAATCAGAGAATGCCTACCATGTATGTGAGGGAATTTCTTTATGTGGCTATGGATCAGAGTTTAGCACCCTCTGATTCTAACCCAAGCCAACCACTAAACACTGATTCCAACCTCTACAGTCTCCCAAAAGACTGTAGTTATAATAAAAATCTCTCAACAAGGGCCAAGCAGCAAAAGAAAAGGAAATTCAGTGAAGGAATCTTCTCTAAAGAAAAGGAAATTGAAAGATGAAAATATTAATTCTAATGATAGTAATGAAGGGCTGGTTTTTCCTGTAAAGAAGGTTGTTAAGAAGGCTTCTGAGATTCCTCCTGCACCATTCATGAAGTCATTCACAGTTAATCCAATGCCTGAAATGAAAAAGAAGAAAAGAAGATTGATCAAGGCTGCAATCTTTGAAAGTCTAAATTCTAAAGGGATAAACTCTGATGTAACAATAAACTCTGATGAAATCTTAAACTCTGATGTCCTAATCTATGATCAGCAAAACTCTGCTCAACCACAAGTAATAAACTCTGATACTGTTATGAAGTCTGGTGAATCTGCATTGCCTGACCAAATAAACAGTAACATCGATGGAATTGAGGTAGATGGTGATGATGAAAATGCCAATAGAGAAGAAAATGATGAATTGGCTGAAATGGATGGTAATTCTCTTCATGTTAATCATTTTACTAGTCCTGTAATCACTTTGGAAAATATTGATGTTGTAAGTGAGGTTGTTCCTGTGACAATCTCTGATTATCCTGTTCAATCTCCCAAACAAATTATCAAGGAGATATCATATGAAAGAGTAAGGGAGCTGACAGAAGAAATAAGAAAGGAGATGGAAGAAAAGAAGTCAAAATCAACTCCAGCCTCTCCTAGTACAAAGCAATTCACAAGAAAGAAGAAGAAACAAGTTTCTTTTGACCAGGACACACAAGAACCTGCCTCTCAAAGTGAGGTAGCAGCCATTTTTAGGTCAGGCACACAAGAACCTTCAACACAAAGAGTTGAAGCAACCATAAATAAAGCAGATGAAGCCAGCAGAGATCAGGGGTACAACACACAATAACCTTCAACTCAAAGGGTTGAAGCAGTTTTTAACGCCCCTGCCACACAAGAACCATCCAATCAAAGTTTGGATGCAGGCACTCAATCAATCATGGAAGATCTTGTTGTTGCTGATGCTGAGAAGATAGACTCTGATAAAGTTCCTATAGAAATCTCTGATGCTATCATGGTGCAACCACTTTCTGCACAACCTATGGAAACTCCTTCCACATCCACAAATACTCAAGGTATAAACTCTGACTTTTCTTCAGAATTTGCATTCTCTGATAGTATAAGTTCAGGTTTTAACTTTCCTATTCTAACTGCTGGGATGACCATGGATAGTCCTGAAAAGGGTATCCTTATTCATGTGACTACAAAGATCCTTTCTCAGCTACCTCTTATTTCTGTAGGACACTATGTTTTGAACCTTTCATGTGAGACTGAGATAAAATATGTGAAAAATAGAACTAATAATGAGAGGCAAATACTGAATCTGGCAAAAGGAGAGGTAGAATTGAGAAAGAAGTTAGTTACTTCTAGTGAGAAAAATTTAACTATTAAAAGTTATGATATGTGTGATGTGAGAAGTAATGAGATTACTTTAAAAGAAAAGAGTGATTCAGGATGTTCTTTTACTTTTGCAGGTACTCAGAGTTTATCATTCTCCACAAACTCTGATATGCCAATCTCTGATAATGCTATAAACTCTGATGGGGAGGATATGAGCGAATTTTTGTTGATGAAGAAGTTACAGATCTTTCAATTCCCTTCACTCAGAGGTACAACACAAAGAAGTGGCCTGTTGATTCTTTTGATGCTCATGAGAGGTTAAGAATGGCTTATCCTGATTATATTGTGGTTGAAACTCTTAAGTAAGAAATTGAAGCTGCCTTAGATACAGAAGGTGTCAAAAGGAATTTTAGCTCAAAAGCAGATCCATCAAATGAAGATTTGCTCAACTCTCACAGACAATCCATTTGGGATATGTCTTGGAAATACCATAATGAAGAAATTTCATGGCCCCATGTTCATGAATTGATAAATAAAGATGACAAGGAACTAAACTCTGATGAAATGAAGACTGTTTTGAAGGCTACTACTATGTTGTCCAAGGGACTTCACAATGAAGTTTGTGAGTTAAAAGAATCTGTTAACAAGACCACTGCATCTGTTCAAGCTGTTGTTATAATATCTCAACATGCTCTGGAATTGAAGCTCAAGAATGTCTCAGCAAAACAGGATGCTTTGGANTATGTGAAAAATAGAACTAATAATGAGAGGCAAATACTGAATCTGGCAAAAGGAGAGGTAGAATTGAGAAAGAAGTTAGTTACTTCTAGTGAGAAAAATTTAACTATTAAAAGTTATGATATGTGTGATGTGAGAAGTAATGAGATTACTTTAAAAGAAAAGAGTGATTCAGGATGTTCTTTTACTTTTGCAGGTACTCAGAGTTTATCATTCTCCACAAACTCTGATATGCCAATCTCTGATAATGCTATAAACTCTGATGGGGAGGATATGAGCGAATTTTTGTTGATGAAGAAGTTACAGATCTTTCAATTCCCTTCACTCAGAGGTACAACACAAAGAAGTGGCCTGTTGATTCTTTTGATGCTCATGAGAGGTTAAGAATGGCTTATCCTGATTATATTGTGGTTGAAANGTTCTTTTACTTTTGCAGGTACTCAGAGTTTATCATTCTCCACAAACTCTGATATGCCAATCTCTGATAATGCTATAAACTCTGATGGGGAGGATATGAGCGAATTTTTGTTGATGAAGAAGTTACAGATCTTTCAATTCCCTTCACTCAGAGGTACAACACAAAGAAGTGGCCTGTTGATTCTTTTGATGCTCATGAGAGGTTAAGAATGGCTTATCCTGATTATATTGTGGTTGAAACTCTTAAGTAAGAAATTGAAGCTGCCTTAGATACAGAAGGTGTCAAAAGGAATTTTAGCTCAAAAGCAGATCCATCAAATGAAGATTTGCTCAACTCTCACAGACAATCCATTTGGGATATGTCTTGGAAATACCATAATGAAGAAATTTCATGGCCCCATGTTCATGAATTGATAAATAAAGATGACAAGGAACTAAACTCTGATGAAATGAAGACTGTTTTGAAGGCTACTACTATGTTGTCCAAGGGACTTCACAATGAAGTTTGTGAGTTAAAAGAATCTGTTAACAAGACCACTGCATCTGTTCAAGCTGTTGTTATAATATCTCAACATGCTCTGGAATTGAAGCTCAAGAATGTCTCAGCAAAACAGGATGCTTTGGAAGTCAAGGTTGATACTCTTTCTACTGCAGTTACTTCTATGCAGAATATGCTCCATATAATTGTTGACATCCTCACAAAAAAAAAAGCAATGATGTCAGAAAGGGGGAGAAATTTGCATAAGACAAATGCAAAGATGATGCTATAGAAAAATCTAACAAACTTGATGATGACAAAGGAATTCATAAGGATGGAAAGCAAACTCTGATGTAACAAACTCTGATGACTGGACAAACTCTGACATCTTCTTAAACTCTNCTGATGATGACAAAGGGAGTCATAAGGATGGAAAGCAAACTCTGATGTAACAAACTCTGATGGATGCTGACATAGCATTGGATAAAAGACTTAAAGAAGAAGAGTAGCCTGAGAAAATAGAAGAGCAAAACTTGAAAGATGCAGAACTTGTAAGAAAGATTTTTGAAGAAGAAAATCCAGGAATGGATCCAGTTGCTGTAGAAGAAGAATTGAAAAAGTCTGGTACTGACAATGCTCAAGTCCAGAAGAAAAGAAAGTATGTAAAGAAAGCTTCAGCACAAAGGAAGGCACATGCTCAAAAGAAAATTACATCTAAGCATGTCCAAACTAAACCTATTGAAACTCCTAAGCCAATTGTTCAAACTAAACCTACTCCTGAAATTAAGAAGAAAGCTCCAGCAAAATCAAGAACTCCTCTCACTATGTCAGGAAACACATTTCTCCCAGGTGGATCAAGTTTTGAAGATGAAGAGGAAGATCAACAAACTCTGATCAGAAAGAAAAAGCCTGATCTTCTGTGGACCAAAACTCAAACACTGACTCTCAATGCCAGACTTGGTAAAAACAAGGGTGGTATTGGTGATTCTCAAGTCAAAGTCTACAGGGGTGAAGCCAATATTTTTAGAGATCCCTTTTTATTGAAAGAAAAGCCTGAGGAAGATTTAACTCAAGAAGATTTGGACAAATTAATTTCTGTGAACATAGTGAAGGATATTTTTGATGGTGCACAAGCAAAGGGGAAACTTTATATTTTTTAGAGAATGGGAGAGTTATGAAAATTGTTGAAGAAGATCTGATCCACAAAGCATCTAAAGAACTTGAACATGTTCTTTATCTACTCAATGATGAAAATGAAGCCACTTCCAGATGGGTGAAGATTCTAGAAGGTGTGATAAATGAGAAAAAGAAGAATGATAGGTTACTCATGATAAACTCTGAGGAGTCGAACCTGATTATATGCTTGAAGATGGATCAGAAAAGGAAATGGTCAAAGGGGATGCAAAGGTAAAAATGGTGTTAGGTATTCCTACACTTATACTAAATCCTGATGGACAAAAAGACTATTGCATTCCCTTATATGAAAGAATGGAGAGATCATCAATCTATAATCTGAGAGCTGCTATATTCCAAATTGATGATTCCTCTGAGCAGATGAAAGAATTGAAGGAGAATATTGCTGAGTTGTTAAAGAATGCTGAGAAAAAGCTACTGGACAATTTTCTGAAAGAAGACTTCTCATACAGAAGAATTTAAGACAAGAAGGAAGATTCAAACTCTGATGCATTTGTCTCATTATTTTTGACATCATAAGTGAAATTTATGTTTTACTTAATAAAGCATAAATTGGGGGGGATTTTTAGAAAACTACTNAATGAAAGAATTGAAGGAGAATCTTGCTGAGTTGTTAAAGAATGCTGAGAAAAAGCTACTGGACAATTTTTTGAAAGAAGACTTCTCATACAGAAAAATATAAGTCAAGAAGGAAGATTCAAACTCTGATGCATTTGTCTCATTATTTTTGACATCATAAGTGAAATTTATGTTTTACTTAATAAAGCATAAATTGGGGGAGATTGTTAGAAAACTACTACAAGAAAAACAGTTTCAGACAACACCTATCAAAAAACGGTTACTGGAAAAAGTGTTGGCCGAAATAAACAGACAAACATTTATTTTCATCACTGAAACAATGTTGTGTAAACCAGATTCATTACAACAGTTTAACGAATATTTACAAAACCATTGTCTTATAAATGATTTCAGACAAGTCTTTTTGATTGTTATGTTATGCAAATGATTAGCTTTAGACAACTGTTTGTAACTATACTTGTTTTATTATTTTTTACACAACGGATCATAAAACCGTTGTTTGACTTAAACAAGTGTTTTCAATATTGTACAATTAATCATACTTTAAATAACGTAACATTAAAACCATTATCTGTAACATATAATTTTGTATACTAATAAGACATGTGTTACTTCATTAATGTGCCACGTGGCACAAAAGATATATATATTTTTAGAGTATTATTTAGACAATTAATTATACAACCGTTTCCTCCCCATAAAATGTTGTCTAGACCATTTACATAGAACGGGTTTCCCCCCAAAGCCTTGTGTGAGCCTATTTCAGACAATAGATTCTATTAAATCGGTATTACATGTATAACTACTGTTTTATTTTCACTCATATAATACACATGTGTTTAAAAACCGTTATCTGTTAGACACTACAAGACAAAAATTACATTTTTACTATAAGACAAAATTTATGATCTTCACTAGTTTTCTTAAAATAGCATACAAAATAAACATATATTTTTTTTTTTTTTTTATACATAATTAAAATGGATAGATCTTAACATCCGTACGGTTGGATTGTTGAAAAAAATAATTTTAAATTAATACCGAGCTAATGATATAGATTACAAAAATTCTATGTACTACCTCCTCACTTTTAAACATAAAACACATACTCATACTCTTGTATTAACTACAAAAATAACTTCCTATTAAAAAATAACCATACACATCTATACATATGCATAATATAATTAAAATTTTTAAGCAAAGAGTGCAAAAATCAAAATTGATTAATGAAATTAGACTTTTTAACTCTTAAAAAAGATAATAGTTTCTCATACAACAGTATTACGTGTGTAACTGTTATGTCGTGTCTACTCGTACAACACACTGGTGTTTAAAAAATTGTTGTCTGCTATATACTACAGGTTAAAAATTACCTTTTTATAATAAGACAAAATTTATGGTCTTCGACTAGTTTTGTTAAAAAAACATACAAAATAAACATTAAATTTTTTACATGTTTTTATACATGACTAATATTCATAGATCTTAATATCCTTATAGTTGGATCATCAAAAAAATAATTTTAAATTAATACGAAGCTAATCGTGCAGATAACAAAAATTGTTATGCACTACCTCATCACTTGCAAATATAAAACACATACTCGTACTCTTGTTCGAACTATAAAATTATGTTCTTATTATAAAGGATTGATACAAATTTGTACATATGCATAGTATTAAATATATTTTTCATGTTATAGAGTACAAAAACCAAAACTAGTTTAAAATATAAAAATAACATTTTCCGTCTTATATTATATATTGCATAATTAAAAATAAATTACATATATTTTATATAAGTGTATTTCTATCTTTTAATTTTAATTTTTAATAATTTTAATTAATAATTTGATATTTCAAAATAAATATATATCAATTTTTTTAATTTTTACCCTTATTTACCCAAAATCATTTCCCCCTTTTACCTAAAATCATTTCCCCCTTACAAAAAAATCTGCCCCGACCTTTAACCAAAAATATTCCCCCTTTACCCAAAATTATCCTCCCCTTCACATCTCTCTCTTTCTCTCACACCATTCTAAACCCTAATATCTCTCACCTCACTGGTGAAAATAGTACATAAACATTTTTCATATTATAATAAAAATTAATTTTCTTTATATTGCACTTGTATGGATATTAAGGTATATTGATTTAATCATGTATAAAAAAATATTTAATATTATATAATGTGTATTTTTTTAATACATAACTAATTTAAATAAGCTACTATATATTGTAAAAAAGCATTTTTTTAATACTTTCTTTTTAAACCTGAAACAAATAGTGCAAACTTATTAAAATTTGTAAAAAAATATTTTAAAAAATTTATATAAACTATAATGATATTTTTAAAATTTTAAAATTATTTTATTTCTAATATTTAAATATACAAAATAGATTAAAAAATAAATTAAACACATCTACTTTGCACATATCTCACGTGTATATGAACATGTGTGTAGTGTTCCTTGGTTAAAAATAACACACATGAATTGCTTGAAGTAGTTAAATGGGAAGATCTAGGCCGTTAATGAAATTAGGGGTTTGATCATAGCCTTACAAATCATGTCATATATAAAAACATGTTACAAGGTTTGCTTCTCTGCCTCAGCGCCCCTCTTTTTTTCCTCGCCTCCCTTCTTTTCCTGTACTTAGCTCTCATTCATGCTCAAGCTTGAATTTTTCCTCGCAAAACAATATGAATTTCAACGATTCTTATACACATATATGTATATTAGACTTTATATGCCTATATTATCACTATATTTCATATATACCTTGTCAGGCTACTCAAAGAATCTTGCTAATTCAGAACAACAACTCTGTAGAATGATCGCAACCCTTCTAACTCAAACAACTACTAATTAGTTGGGGATAGAGTGTTTGAAGTGCGATATAGTATTTAGATGAAATGTCTTCTATGAGGTAAACATGATATATTTTTGATTTCTTTACATTGTATGGCTTCAATGTGTTGATTTTCTTACAATTATATTCATCTTGCAGAGTAGATTGATTGAATGGCTTCATCTTTTAAGAAAAGATGAGGGCACTGATCTCTTCAAGTACAAACAAGCCCTTGAGAGGTCTAATTCAGACAATTAAGAAAGCGAAGAGGGAGCTTTCGTCTCTGATCCAGGCCAATACTAGGTATTTTTAGACCATTTAGATTTTAACAATATTATTTCTGCCGCTATCTCAGTGGAATGTTCTTAAATTTTTACTCTTTCCTTGTTCTAGCTAGATGAACAAGAATATTCATATATTTTCTTAGCTTGTTTTGCTATTATGATTAAAAGAATTTATATAGTCTTAAAACCCCTTTTCATAATAATAATAACAATATTATTATGAAGTGATTCTTGTTGGTAGGTCAACTCGTAGTTTAGCTATTCAGGAAGTTATAAAATCTTTGACATGAAAGGCACCTAATACCGTTGTCAATCGTGATAAAGTTTTTGCCATTGGAGCTGTTGTTCAGGTATAGTCACTCTCATTTTTCTTGCTATGTTAATTAGTATTCAATTGCCAGTACTTTTAGTGACTGAAATCAAGTTGGGTTTGATTTAAAGTTTATATTTAAATTTTAATTGTACATGTGTGTGAGTGTGTCCGTTAATAATCGGAGGTCATTTCCATTTTAGGATGATGTTTTGGCTAGAGATGTTAGTAATATTAATATGTCAGTGTTATAAATACTATCACTGACTTTGTCATCAAAATGTTTGAAAATGAAGAAAATTTTCAAGAAAGTTTTATCAAGTACATGGGATATGCGTTTGCCAAGACAGTAGATAGGTACTCCTACTAACTTCGATTGTCTAGTCCTTAAAAGATTACGATATATATGTTGTTGAATAATTCAGCATTATATTATCCAAGAACTTTTTTTGGTGAGTGAATACCTTTGGATCTTTTCCTCCCTCTTATGAAATCCCTTGTAATATAAACATGTGTAATATGTGATCAATTTTGATATGAATCTATTTAGATCAATTTTCTCTTTGAGATTCAAAATGAATTATAATATGTTTTCTTCTTCTGAAATTACAATTCCTAGGTCCAGGAGTAGTGAAGTTGAAGCAAGATTGGTTCATGTTCAAGAATATAACTGGATTACTCAATACAAGGCTGCAAAGGTAAAAATTGTAATTTTTTATATTTTTTTGTCGATGCCCTATTGTTTTCTGGTAAAATATGTGACTTACGCTAACATTGTCTGATTTTCAATGAATGCGGAGAAGCAACCTGACTTATAGCATCACGATATGGATGAAATCAAGACTGACTGAGAAAAGTATTTCATGAAGCGCCATGCTTGTTAGGTGCTTCAAAATTAGTAACTTAATTGGTAGTACTTTTGGATATTTTTGGTTGAACATAACAAACTTTTGGTAGTTTTATGTGGTAACTTGCATGCAGTTTCTTTTGTGGATATGTTCATCCCAAAATATTATTCTCTTTTGTTAGGAATGATCTGTGTTTCTTATCTCTTTTTTGTGGATGTATATCTTTTACTTAGTCAGTTGTAATGGTAAATATTTGTTGGTCTTTGTTGGTGAATATTGGTTGTGGTGAATGGTGGTGTTGGTGGTCTTTTGGTTGTGAGGGTGAACTTAGTTTTAATGATGTAAGGTGAATGATGGAATTTTATATTGGTAATTTTCTAGAATGTCGATTGCATTGTCCACTTCTTTTTTTTCATAAATAAACCATTGTGCAAAAGATTTCATACAATGTCATTGCTAGAGAAATCATTGTGCCTATAAAACTGAAATAATTGTTATTTCAAAAACACCATTGTCTACTCCTTTTAGAGACAATGGAAGAATCTCACATAACCGTTGTCAAATAGCATCAGAAACAATGAAATCTAAACTAAAATGTTGTATGCAAGCTATTCTCATAATAATATGTATATTTTATGTTGTATGAATAAGATAGGAACAATAGGGTGAAGAACATAAACCATTTTCTGCTATCACGAAATACAACATTTATAAAATCTCAAACTGTTGTTTAAATCGATTACCAAAAATATTTACAAATAAAGTTTTGAGGAGAGGGAACTATTACAAGGCATTTATGATAAATAGAGTTGTGTAAACACCAAACAAACGAATTTTTAAGTTATATAATCAAATAAAAACATTGTCGTAATGTCTTTCTTACAACATGAAGAAACTAATAAACACTTGCTATAGACCATTTATGACAANAAAAACTAATAAACACTTGTTATAGACCATTTATGACAACATGTTTTTTTAATAGCGTTGTTTTTTCTAGCTCTTGGACAATACAATTAAACGCGTCTGTGTTGTCTGCCTTTGTTTTGCACAACAATTATGTATCGTTGTCTGAGATGCATTTCAGACGGCATCTCAAAAGACAACGGGATTTGTGGCCTTTAGACAACGGGGAAAAACCCTTGTATGAAACTTTTTTTCTTGTAGTGAACAAACATTGATGCTGTCAGAGAATAACAAAGAACAAAGTTTATGATTGCTGACGTCATTAGAGAATAAGAAGTTGTCGGTCATAGTTTACTCTATCAGAGAATACTCAATCAGAGTTTACTCTAACAGAGAATGATTAATCAGAGAATGATAACCGACAGAGTTTACAAATAAGAGTTTGTAAAAGAAACAGACAAATCAGAATATGATTTGGATAGTGAAGAAGGAATTCAAATACAAAACTAATTACCTTATTAAAACTATTCTTTTCATAATCTGTTTTGTAATTGAATTGTAACCGTGTCTATATAAACACAAAAATAGGTTAACATTATTAAAACATTCAATTCATAATTTTCATATAACCTAGCAGCTCTTGAGAACAGTAAAATTCTTGAGAGAGTTCTTGTACACAGTTTAATATCAATACAAAGCTATACTTCTTTACATATTTATGTTCATAATCAATTTACTTGATACTATTATATTCAACCTCCTTTTATAATAGATTATCATCTAAGCAAACAACATATTCTTTCAATTTTAATTATTTTTATAGATAATATATGACCTTTTATTAATGAACTATCTAATTATAAAAAATGTTACTTTTAATGATTTATTATTATATTATTAGTTATATATATAAAGTTTTGATAAATTTAATCAAACTAGTAATATAATATAAATCAAAAATTCAAATTCATTTCATTATTTCCTCCTTTTTCTTACTCTCTTTATGAATTCATGTTTATATATGCATTTAAAATTTCAAGAAATTAATGACATGCATTATATATAATCGGTTGCATTTTGAAAAATCAAATTTCTCATTAGTATAACAGATTGTTAGATTATCACTCGAAAAAACTACAATTTTAAGCGAAATGAACGAGCTATGTATCACAATACAAAATTCAATGGGCGATCGTAATTTTAATGAAGGAAATTCTTATTTGAACATTTTAATAGGCGTTTGTTCAATTTTAATTAATTTTTTAAATGTCATATGATCTTTTATTAACGAACTACCTATAAAAAAGTAACTTTAAATAATTTATTATTATAATATTTATTTTATTATTAATTTATATATATAAAGTATTAATAAATTTATTCAAACTAATAATATATTATAAATCAGAAATTATATATATAATAAATAAAATATTTAAAAATGAAAACAATTGTTTTTAAATAACCCAAACTCCAGAAATTAATGAGTAGCCCATTATTACATAGATCGAAGTGTAATACATGTGTGGCATTAAAATCTTTATTTAATCCATGGTCCAGGATTTAGCCACATTTATTTATGCATATTATTGAGTTGTGTATACTGTATATAGTGACTAAATTAATCAATCTCCGCAGTTAACGAACTCGTAGTTGACAATCATGTTGCCCTGTTGATTGCCTATTCCATCTGTGTCCAATTGCCTGAACACCCCAATATCCAAATCTAGACCACCATTGCTGCATTGATCCACAATTCTAACAATTTGTTGAGCATTTGTCCTAGTATTGGTAACCTGCATGCATGTCAACATTTATAAATACGTGATTCGAGATAAATAAATTTAAAATTTAACAAAACGAATCTCTCTCCGTCATAAATAATTAATAGTTACTTTCGTTTATTTTCACTAAAATGACTACTAATTCGGGACGGGGAGAATGAAAAAATTAACAAAATGATAAGTACGATTTTTTTTACTATTTATATAAAATCTTTACCCGTAAACACTTGCCACAGGACTCCTGGCCTTGAGGTCCTACAGGGCCACAAAAGGCAGTCCAACCATACTTTTGCCTGAAAGCAAGGGATTTATCGGCATCCCAAGTTGCGCAATACACACTTGCAGTAAGATAATTCCAACCAATTTTTTCGGGTTCGTACAAATGGTAAGTGGCTCTCACATTACTTGCTTGTTGAGCAGCAGCTTTAGCCACAAGGCAAATCAACAAGAAAACTGCAAAGTGGCTCTCCCTCTTCATTTTCTTCACTTTTTGTGTATATATTTGTTATGGTTCATGTTCTTTATATAGACTAACATATGTATGTGTAATGGACTAATGGTGTAGGGTCATATGGTGAGACTTATCTACAATATGTTGGNACTTTTTGTGTATATATTTGTTATGGTTCATGTTCTTTATATAGACTAAGATATGTATGTGTAATGGACTAATGGTGTAGGGTCATATGGTGAGACTTATCTACAATATGTTGGTCTAGCATCAAGTCCAGCAGCAGCCGTGTACAAATCTTCTAAGAACTGTGTTTTGGGCAGGATCTAGTAAAGAAATATCGAGCATTTATACATTATATTTTTCAAAACTTAAAAAAATTATTAATTTTTTTAAAAATTTTGCGATTTTATTATTTTATGTAATTTTCTAGTGAAAATACAATTTTACAACTAAAAACAACTAGATGCAACTTTTTATATACGATTTGTAATTAAATGTAATATCTTTTTAAAAAAATTGAAGTTACTGCTTATTGAGTTTGATTTTAATTGCATTTAGTTGTAAAGTCGTATTTAGACAAAAAAAATTCAAAATCGTATTTTTACAAAAATTAAAATTAAAAAAACATAATTTTGCCAAAAAAATCATATTTTTCAGAAAAAGCTCTATAGTTTTTTTATAAAATATTTTGATAAAATTATTATTTAAATTTTCCTAAAATTACAAAAATACCTCCATAAAAATTAAATATTATAAAAGAGTTTTTTTAAAAAAAATTAATCTAACATCTCCTTAAAAAAATCATGTATCCAACCAAAATTTGTGATTCTATTTCTATGATCTACTGATATATTTTCCTTGTAGCTCGGCAGTCAAGAACACAAAGTTTGACCTATTCTTTAGAAGGAAAAATGAGGATCATTACTTCATTAGTAACTTACATTGGCCCGGTTCTCTGAATTTGCACGAGTGATTTTAAGGATTCGAATTGCACAATCATGTACTAAAAAGAAGTAAACTTTGGTATTATATTCGAGAAAGAATAAACATCTTCCATGAATTCCTAAACTTAAAAATATGAAATTTGTCATAACATGTGATTTCAACATTATCTTAATAATTCCTTAAATTATTGAGACATTCTCCGATTTACTAGTTATGTCATTTTTGTTTTCTTAAACATATAGTTAAATTCAAATTTATTATAATAATAATAATAAATAATAATGATTATAGATAAAATTGTTATAATTGACATACAAAATAATTACATAAATTACTAAAATTTATTATTTTAAAATATTTATAAGATATCCCCTAAAATACTGTTGTACTTACTTTGCCTAACCAATTCTACAAAATTATAATATATCACTAGAAAAGAAATTAGTATTTGGAGTTATCTTTGAATGTCACGAAATGTTGTATTATATATTTTTGAGTTTTTTTCCAAAATAAAAATTTTTTAGTAATAATTTTTGGTAAAACATATTTGCTAAACTAATTATATTTTTGGATATTTTAATTATTTAAAAAATATGAGTAACGGTGATAAAAGACATTGAATTTCGCAAAATGATTTCTGTTTTCACATTTTTCTTATAACAATAATCTTTTTGAAAAGAATTTGTCACCATTTGAACATATATTATTTTTCCTAAATACAAAAAAGTATAAATAAATTAGTTTCGAACATGAACAAATATTAAAAATTTGCACACACATGTACAATTTAGGTTTCAAAATGTTAATCTAATTAATGAAAATGAAATGTTAATATTTATTGTATGAAATTACTATTCTTATTCGATGATTAAAATCTCATAATTTAATTAAACATATATCCCTCGGCTTGATTCCAAAATAGATTCAAAGATCTTGAGAGTGTTTATTTTTTAACAAGTAGCTTATAATTTTAAAAATATAATTTTTAATTTATAAATTATATATAAAATATATACTGCAATTATTTCAGGTGTATTTTCGTTAAACGAACGTCACCCCATGTGACGGAGAAGATAGACTTTTTTTAATTCACAAATATGTTTGCTATCTTGGTACACGTTTTCCAAATTGTGTAGTGAGTTTTCAACTTTTAACAAATTTGTTAACTATGTTATGAGTTATGACTACGCAAGCTAGGTTATCGGGTCAATCAGGATACTTGATGTTGAAATTTCTGTATTGCTATTGATATCATTTCTCTTGACGACCAATTTTAAAAAGAATCACAAAATATTTTTAATAAGATTTATAATTTAATGGGATCTTACGGAATTATAACATAATTTATTGTATGTTTATCTATTTTTTATAAATAAATACTCCGTAATTTATTAACAAAAATTTAAACGACATTTACAAAAATAATCAAAATTAAACGTATCATATGAGAGTTTTCTTCATGGTTTCATTAAATCTTGCACGGGGGAAAACCTCCTACTCACATTGCTAAAATGTGCGGCCTTTTTTAGAGACAATTTAATAATTTATTATACTCGTGCAAGATATCCGCTACTTCATGGTTCCTTTGTCTTGGACGGAAGTTGTGTGGCATGGACTGCATATTCCTCGTTATGCTTTCATCCCATGGTTATCCTGCCACCACAGGCTTGCTACCAAAAATCGACTCAATGTCTCCTTTGTATTTTTGTAAAAGTCCCGTATCAATAATTATGATTTTATGTCTCAGGATCATCTATTCCTTCATTGGCCATATTCTTCTTGCGTCCTTCACAAATTTCTCCTCACATTCACTGCCACCTCCTTACCCCTATGCCAGACATGGTTCATCCGCAAAGTGTTAGAATTTTATGAACTCGCATCACCAGGGGCGGACGTAGAAAATTATTACCAGGGTGGCCAAAATAGATTATATGATTCAAAGTCAGTTAAAACAGAGATCGTTCTAATACATTAAAATCGAGACTGTCGCTCTTTTAAGACACGAAAATCATCTATAATAGCATCTATACTTATACTACGAGCAATTTCTTTCTCAATATACAACATCAAACAATCTGAGAGATATTCATCTTCCATTTTGTTCTGAAGTCTATTTCTCAAAAGGCTCATAGCTGAAAATGATCGCTCCGTTATTGCCGTAGAAACTGGAAGAGTTAGAATAAGAGTCAGTACTCTATACACAAGAGGATATATGTCTATTTTTCTTGTTCTTACCAACCATTGACACAATTCAGAAATGGTAGATAATGATCCAAATATTTGATGTTGACGTTCATGACTAAAATGCTCAAATTTCATATTTAGTTGAATCATCTCATGTTCTGCAAAATCTTGTGGGTAGAACTTTCGTACCAACTTGTCAATATCATCAATCGTCATTGATATAAGCATATCTTTTGGATCTAAAGCCGAACTTAGCACAAGTAACTCCACTATTTCCTAATTGAACTTATTGTTGAACTCTTGCAATTGAGTGTCTATCACAGCAAGAAAAATATCAATCTTGTAATGATGCTCAACCGTAAACTGATCTTGTTGATGACGAGCCCTTCCTTTCCTTGCAACATACCTATCACTCATATTTGGTAATGGTATACTAACCTTTTCACAGAATGACTTTACATCCGAAAGTAGCCCATCCCATCCTTCATCTCGAAACTTCTGAATTAGCAGTTTAGTAGAAGAAACAAGTTGCATTGCATTTAAAATATCTTGAGATTTATGTTGTAGAGCTTGGCAAAGTAAATCACTAATCTCAAGAATTTTTTTCATAATATGCAGAATGAGAACAAATTCAAATGAAGTCATTGATTCATATGCAGCATCTGCATCTCCTCGCTGAGCGGGTGTGACTCCATCATCAATAATTTTTAATAAAATTTCACATGTAGCGCTAAACATATTTAACAAACTTGAAACAGATTTTAAATAAGAACTCCATCGAGTATCTCCTGCTCTTTGTAAATTACCAGTTTGATTTTTACCTTTGCCACTGCCAGTCATACGGTGCGTCTGCCCCTGCGCATCACTGCAACTTACACACAACTCCTATCACCTAGCCATCAGCACACATATACTGTATGCCTCTAAATTTTCAACACTAATGACTGGAAAAGAGCATGGCTTTTTTTTATAAGCTCAAAAAAATAGTAAAGAACTCAGACTGCTTTTATTCCACTGCGTGGCCCTGTCATTAAGGCCTGCGTTTGAAGGGATTAAAGCAGAAATATGATAAACTCTTAAATGCCAATTTGTCTAAAACATTCTTCTAAAAATTCTTCATTCTTCATCTGCTAAAAATCTTCATAAATTCTTCTTTTAATTTTGCAAAATCCTTCGAAGGATATTCTCGAGGTTCCGGTTCTTTTTTACTGACTTGACATACCTCTGAAATTTCAAAAAATTGTGTAATACAGAAAGACGCACCTTATTACTTTAGATGTCCCAGTTACATTAACTAGACAATTTTAATTTTAAATTAACCTTATCAACATCCAAGGTTATCGCATTAAATTAATCTGATTTATTTGTATGCTTTTTTCTTGCTTTCTGCGATACTCATACTCGAATACATGCCTACAAATCCATATTTGTATGCACATCTCTTCATATTCACTTCAAATCACACACATTCCTTTGTTCTTTGCTCTAATAAATATGTCAATCACTCTAAATCTTATTCTCACATACTTTTTGCATGTGAATCTTGTACTGTAGATAGTTATGGTTTATGCTACACTCCTGATTTTTCTGCAAAAATCTATGCATGTCTGAATTTCATGACTTCTAATTTCATATGATCTTTCACGCTTACCTGCATACCAGTAACTGCTTGCATGCTTTGATTCTAGGGAATTAACTGTATTCGTAGATATTAACAAATAGAGGTTCACTACTGATTTTTATATCCCTTTGTCTATTAAAAACCTCGATAATTTTCTTTATACCTTAGAAAAAGCAATTCATAGGGCCACGAAACTTTTTCAATTCTCGCATTGATACGCATTAACTCATAGATTTAGGTGATGTCTAGCCCTCTAACGGGGAAGAGGTTACAAAACCAAACCTGAGCCTTGATACCGATGACCCTGATTTTGACATCGAAATTGAAGTTGAGAGAGAAACATATACCAATGATTAAGAACTCAAGCTTTACCCTAACTAAAATCAAACTAGACAATCCTCGTCCTCTCTGCAGACTGATCATCTTCAAAAATGATGAGAGAGTTCATAAGTTTAACGAAGTGATTCCGAAGAGCTATTGTTTCTGACGCCTTTTTCAAGGTAGAAATGTACATTCCCCTTCATCTTTTCATCTGCGAAGTCTTAGAATTTTATGAACTCACACCACTACAACTTACACCCAATTCCTATCGCCTAGCCATCAGCACATATTTATTGTGTGCCTCCAAATTTTTAACACCATTAACTAGAAGAGAGTTTGACCTTTTCTATAATCTCAAAGAAATAGTAAAGAACTCAGGCTACTTTTATTTGATTGCGTGGCCCTGCCATTTGTTAGTGTAGGTGCCCTAGAGGCAATACAATTTTTCCTTTTAATAAACATTTATGTC
>QRFB01011639.1:0-17509 GCA_008931105.1 Oenanthe javanica
TATAAAAACAAATTATCTGAACTAAATTTAAAATTCTGGCCTTTTTCCTGAAAACGAGAAATTATAACTATTATTTTGGTACAATGCATTACATTGTTTTTCTTTTTTAAACTATCATGAGGTAATGTTAGGGTACAAAATGATGTACAAAAATATTTCTCAAATACCAGATTGTGATTGATTGTAATTTTACTTAATATAATGATCTCAATATATTCACATAAATCTCACTAAATAAAATTTTTCAAATTGACACATCATCCATGCACATCATTTGGGACACATTTTTTGTACCCGATTTTGTACCATGACATTACTCATCCCATCATATTGTTCAGGCTTCAAAGCATTATTATTATGCATGTTTATATATGAAATTAATAAAAATACCATTTCTTTTGAAACTTTATTTGTATTTATAGTATTGTTGCAAATTTTTGATATAAAATTACTGATTGCAGCTGAAATCGATATTATTTTATATGTTTAAATAATGAGTGATTTAGATGATTCTGACTGATTTTTATTCTTCTTTTATGTCAATTGTATCGAGTTGTAAATTTGTATTTTAATATCTTTTTTGTAAAATCGNTAATAATTATAACTATTATTGATTGTAATTTTACTTAATATAATGATCTCAACATATTCACATAAATCTCACTAAATAAAATTTTTCAAATTGACACATCATCCATGCACATCATTTGGGACACATTTTTTGTACCCGATTTTGTACCATGACATTACTCATCCCATCATATTGTTCAGGCTTCAAAGCATTATTATTATGCATGTTTATATATGAAATTAATAAAAATACCATTTCTTTTGAAACTTTATTTGTATTTATAGTATTGTTGCAAATTTTTGATATAAAATTACTGATTGCAGCTGAAATCGATATTATTTTATATGTTTAAATAATGAGTGATTTAGATGATTCTGACTGATTTTTATTCTTCTTTTATGTCAATTGTATCGAGTTGTAAATTTGTATTTTAATATATTTTTTGTAAAATCGGATTTTATAAACAATTTATTTTATTTTGCAGAAGTAGATTGAAAAAAAATTATGTACTTATAAAAAGAATAAATCTTGGCGTACATATATATACTATAAACTCACTATCTATAAAAAGATATAAAATTATTGATTGTAACCGAAATTGATATTATTTTATATTTTTAAATAATGAGTGATTTAGATGATTCTGACTAATTTTTATTCAATTTTTTATGTTAATTGTATCGAGTTGCAAATTCGTATTTTAATATCTTTTTGTAAAATCGTATTTTATAAATAGTTTATTTTATTTTGCAGAAGTAGATTGAAAAAAAATTATATAGTTATAAAAAGAGTAAATCTTGGCGTAAATACATATACACAATAAACTCATTACCTACAAATTAGGAACATATTAGGGTTCAATTTCATAAATTTTTTATTTTTCTTTTACACTTATAAATTAGGGATAAATTGAAAAAGGTTAAACATACCGAACGATGAGATAATTAAAGTGGTTAGGACTTATCTTCTATGATCTCAGGTNTGTACTGAAATTTTAACCTATAATCATTCCTTTTTCCATTTACAATTTTATCATCACTGTATTACTTTTTATATGAGTACGATGAGATAATTAAAGTGGTTAGGACTTATCCTCTATGATCTCAGGTCCTGAGTTCCATATAAACCAAATTAGTCAAAAAAATATTACTTTTTATATGTAAAATTTTTTGTATTTAATATACAAGTATAACAAAGTTATATTAAATAATTTAATAGTACATGTTTATAATATTATATATTCTTATGATATTTATATGGACAATGGAGTATTTAATAAACTATTATCTCTTTGTATTATATGATGTAATTTAGTTATTATGTTTTATTTTTTTTGGTTTTACTATTTAGATAGGTGTTTATTAAAAAAAATATACTTATTCTTTCACACATGTTTTTTTTATGAAAATATATATTTGAGATATTTTTTAAAGAATATATACTTTTATTTTGACATTTGATGTTAAATAAACTCAATTTTTATTAACACAAAAAATAAAATGTAATGCAAAATTGTATTATATTGAGATTTTGTATAACATACTTTTTAAACATAATTGTGTTCAATAAAAAAAATTAAATATAACAATTTTTTGTAAATATTTTAACACATTTATATAACCACAATTTTTTAACATTATAGAAATAAACTACTATAATTTATAAAATATTATTTTAAAAATGGCATAGACGATAGATCTTTATTATCTAAAAAAGAAAAAGAAAAGTATAATAAGTTATTTGGTTCATGATATGATATGAGTTTGGTATCAGGAATCGCTGGATAGNAGAATTTTAATAGCAGACTTGTTACCTTCAAACATAAAACGAAAAATAAAATAAAGCGATCAGTTAAATTGAGCTCTAATGTGTTTCCAATTTATACATGTATGAGCGAAAATCGGAATTATACGATGAATGCAGAGAACATGGATTAATAAAATGAATCAGTAATTAATCAGATTGATTAGTTAAATGTTTCGGAATTTAATCGGTTGGAGCTGCCGAACAGAATTAATCAAATTAATCACCTAATTTTAGAATAATTTAAGTCGGCAGTTTAAAGTTGCAGGCGAAAACGTATATATAGGCCCACTGGGATATATAGGCGAAAACGTATATTATCAGACTTTTTCAATTTAAAAAGAGTAGCTAGGGTTAGCTATGGAGCTCATATCCTCGCCGATTCATTTCGTCTCTTCGACCGAGTCACCGGAATTTAATCACCTGCAATCGTCGCTGACTCATTCGTCACTCGTTGGACTCGACGCGGAATGGAAGCCTGTTCGAACTCATCAATCAACTTTTCCAACTGTTTCTCTCCTCCAAATCGCTTGCCGACTCATCTCAAATGAAACTGAGTCAGTAGTGTTCTTACTCGACCTATTAACGATTCCTCTTTTTTCAATTCACGAGTTGTTGAAACAAGTGTTCGAGTCGCCTAACATTTTGAAACTAGGGTTTAGATTTAAGCAAGACCTCAAATATTTGTCTTCCACTTTTGTCTCTCAAGGCTGCGATCCTGGCTTTGAAAAGGTCTCTTACTTGATATTATATTATATTATTATGTTTACTTTGGTTTATTATGCATATGTAATTAAAATATTGCTTATTTGTCAGTAGAATGATAATGTGTTTATCTATATAGGTGGAGCCATATTTAGATATTGTAAGCATATATAATGCATTACAAAATAAACAAAAAGGAAGAGAGTTATCGAAGCAAAACAAGAGCTTGGCTGCTATCTGCAAGGACGTGCTCGGCATTTCTCTTTCCAAGGTTTTCACATTCTGTTCTTGTTTGTTTTATCGCTGTTGAAGATTTGATGTCATATGTTTTTCTGTATCTAGAATTGTGTACGAGTTTGTGTTTTTTTGATTTATTTTAACAGTACTATCAATCTGTGTCGGGTGTAAGATACAATTTCAAGGAGAGTATTTGCATTTAAATTAATTAATGTATATTTGTATACTTTAGGAGCTTCAATGTAGTGATTGGTCGTGTCGTCCTCTATCAGAAGAGCAAATTCAGTATGCAGCTGCAGATGCACATTGTCTACTTAAGATATTTGATGTCCTGCGGTGCAAGTTTTGTAAAGAAGGTTTGTGACTGGTAGCGCACCGAACCGTTATTATCGCAGTGGCTGTTGATTGTACTAGGTAGTCTTATAAATTTTAGATGATCAAATGAAGGTTAAGACAAGCGTTTCTCTGAACCACCGAATGTAGTGGAATTGGGAAATCACTCGAGTAAATGAATGAGTAGAAAAAAGTTAATTCACTGGCCATTTTATGGATACACAGATAGTTTCTGTCAACTTTTAAGTCTCGGTTGTAGAGGCTAATGCTAAATAATTACTGTATCACAATTTTGTTTTTGTTACAAAAATCAATTTGTGCTGCATTGAAAAATTTGAAGATATCATCATCATCAATGTCTTAGCTCAGCCTGTTGTTTCGTAATTCCTGAAATGATTTTTTAAGCGATTAACTGGCTTATTCCTAACAGGAAATTTGTCATACAGCGTTGCTGAGATTCATCCTTTTCATGTAAAACTTGGATTGAAGCTTATTATGGAGGAGCCTGATACTTGTAATGTAATTATAAAGACCAAGTTCTGCAATGCTTTAGAAATGGTCCTAGCTACAACTACTGAGTTTCCTCAAAAAATACGTACCATCAAGGATTCTGATTTGAGTAGGGTATCACAGATCCACAAAGCAATCGATGACACAGTTCTGCGAATTATTAGAAGATATGGTGACAAAATTGTGCTGAAGCTATCTGATAGAGAACCCAAAGGAACCAAAAAGAAGGGGAAAAAACAGTCATCTTCGTATAACAAAGAAAAGAGATCAGAAAATATTGACGAATGGGAAGGCCCTCCACCATGGGATATGTCATTGGGAGGGGATGGATGCCCTAAATTTCTATGTGATGTGATGGTAACTCGTGATTCATTTTGTTTGTTTGTTTGTTCCTCGTTCTTTTATTGATATGATTTCTTTGAATCCTATATTGTGTTTTGTTGGGGTGAATTGAATTGGAGGGAATGGAATGAAATATGTACTATTTTATGGTTAACTGTTAAAGATTTTTATTCCTTCATCCATTCCATTACTACCAATCTAAACTAATGTCTAACCCACTAATTTGAGAAAAGATGCTCGATTCTTCATCTTGCTCATTTTCTTCACAAACCTCTCATTTTTTTTACACTCCCACCTTCATTTTTTCCACAATTTTCCATATTCCATTCTCCCCAACCAAAAGGAGCATCAGTGATCCTCTATTGTCCTCTTTACCGGAAAAGGAAACTTAAAGTATTAGCTTTCTGGATGTTGTTGTTGAGTTTCCCTGTTTTGTCCAGAATCTCACTGACTAGATGAACAATATTTTTTTTAAGATTGAAGGGTTGGCTAAACATCTAAGATGCGTTGGAATAGATGCTGCAGTTCCGTACACTAAAAAGCCCAATACAAGGTATAGACCAAAGAAGTATCTTATTGATCATAACTACTCAAAACAAGTTTAGCTGCACCAAGGAAGCATTAGTACATGTAATTCTATTAGAATGTGACAACATTTTTTTCGTTCTAATTTATCATCTTCAGGGACTTGATAGAACAAGCAGACAAAGAGAAACGGGTTCTCTTAACACGAGATGCAAAGCTTTTGAGACATAAATACCTGATACAAAACCAGATATATCTGGTGAAGAGTCTTCTGAAAAATGACCAGCTTATTGAGGTACATAAGTTAAATGCATTCTGGATACTTTGTTATTGTCGTGAATCTGTCCCTCCTCCAGACCCAGGAAAGCAGAAAGCTAAAAAAGGAAAATTTTGAAATTAAGGTCTTTATCTCGAGAAATGTTACATATGTATGTGATGTGAATATGTGATTGGTATACATGATATGTCTCAGAAATTACTATTTGCACAAAAACTTCATAAATCAATTGATTCTTTAATTTCTCAGTTCTATGTAAATGAAAGCCAAATATAATTTTCCCAATATCCATCTGAGTTCATTTTGTCTGTGGTATATTTGAAGCTGACAAGATATTAGCAGGTAATTCATACGTTTCAACTGACTATTAGTGAAGATAAGCTGATGTCAAGGTGCACAAAATGTAATGGGAGGTTCATCCAGAGACCCCTATCAACTGAAGAAGCAGTTGAAGTTGCAAAGGGTTTTCAAGTCATTCCTAATTGCCTATTTAACAAGAATTTAGAGTTTTGGCAGTGCAAAGACTGCAACCAACTTTACTGGGAGGTATGGTTGACATTGCCTTTTGCCTTCATTTATTTTATCACCATAGCTGTTCCTTCAATTGATATTGCGTGCTATGTTGCATCTCCAGTCTCCACTATAGATTAGAATTTAGAACATAGAATCCACTATATAAGAACATATTTGCTAGACTAATTTCTAAACAAATATTAGAGAGGCCTTCAATGTACGTCCTTCCAGTTCCTCCAAACTTGGTGGGTTAGATTGAGGCCTAGGGACATATTTTTTGTTGTATGTTGCAATATATTTTTATTTTGAAATAATAAAAAATAATAAGTACCGGCCATATTGGAGCTTCCAAAATACACCGACTTTTACTTTACTGTTATTAAGCAGTGGAGTTTTTTTTACTCCTAAACATGCGTGCCAAAAAGTCAAAAAGCTATTATTTGAGACCGGAGGGAGTACCAGATAAAATAATAACCTAATTAAATAATAGATTTCTTTGGTAACAACTTGAGCCAATTGGATAAAGTAATATTTTGACTAAATGCAATGCATTAGAAAATAATTTTAAAAGATATCCTTAAGCTATTAATGGTGGAATGCAACTTTGGAGACAGATTGTTTAGTTGCAATTAATGCTATTCGAAGTAGAATAATAATGTTTTCTCCTTTTGGTTTAGTAGCTGATGAGTGTCGAAAGATGCTTGATTGTATGAGTGAAATCTCATTCTTGATTGTATGAGTGTTGAAAGATGTATCTTTTGGTTTAGTAGAATAATAAATATTCATTTATCAATAAAATAATAAACTCGATAAAGTGATATTTTTTCCTGATCCCATAAGTATTACTTGTTACTTAAAAAGAGGTTTGACTATATTGCTGTGAGAATTGAGTGATACTGATAATATATGTTTTTGTGTAACTTAAAATGCAGGGAACTCAATACCACAATGCTGTGCAAAAGTTCATTGACGTATGCAAGCTAAGCTGACAAGTTTGTGCGTAATTGTGTAATTATATTAGTGAAGGAAGCTATGTTGTGTTTATTTCTCTACCGTTTTGTACATTTCAAATGTTACGAGCCTGTTGAAAGTATTCAAAATTTCAATTGATTTATTTCACTTTCTTGGGTCAACGGTAGATAATCAAGTGAAATTGAAGATATTCAGGTATACAATTGTTCAGATATGTAATAAGACACACAATTTGAGTTGGGCAACACCCAATTTAAATTTTGAGATATGCATGTACACTGAATAACTTTCTTTACCAATCTTATGTTCTGGTTTCTATTTGGATAAGATCTGGGCGACAATCGATTAAATTAGCTGATAGCTGCCAGCCTGCCACTACCTACCAAAGTCCAATAATTTGTATCCGAATGACTTGGCTTCAACATGTTTTTAAACCAATTTGTGGGTGTTCCTTCCCTCACGGCCTCGCCCACCTTCCAACAATATATAGACCAACAAATAACTAACTACAGATCCAATCACCGGCAAACCTAATTTGTAATTTTTCATGTTCATGGAAGTATGATATCCAATCTCGAGTAATCCTTTAAAACATGTAGTAGAAATCACACTAAAAAATTAGAATATTGTTGAACAAACAAAAACGTTGTCACTAGAATCTTTAGATTTTTAGGTGGGGCGCCTAATGTATTTTTGTTGAGCAGG
Organism: Oenanthe javanica; assembly: GCA_008931105.1. Lineage (NCBI taxonomy): Eukaryota > Viridiplantae > Streptophyta > Magnoliopsida > Apiales > Apiaceae > Oenanthe > Oenanthe javanica. Next base: position 7,494 of record QRFB01011639.1, read on the forward strand.
TATGCTTCTTATCACTTCCAATCTTCAACTTTCGATTTACGCAAGAGTAGTGCAGCACAAAATCGAGGTATTTAGAGCAAAAACTATACCAAATGAGAATAAACACTTTCCATACTTTGCGGGTATGAACCCTTTTGACAGTGCTGTAGACATAACTGGCAATGATACTTGTGCGGCGAAAGAAAAGATAGGCGAGGGAGGGTACTGGTATGCATAGTATGTAGGTTATCCACAACGGGGCCATGTGAAGCAAGAGTTTGAGGTCCTCTTCTTCCCTCACGCTACAAAGTCGATGAAGCCATTGCACGAAATGTGGGTATGAGGATAATTTAAGCCCCCATTTTATATCTGGGAGTGCTGTAATTGGTGGATTCTCACAAAGTGGCCTCGATGAGGAAACTATCGAGATGCCAAAGGGGATGCAAGCTGCTGGAATTGAACCTGATTATTGAGAACTAGCTAGTATTCTTACTGTAGTACTGCTTGTGCTAGATTCGAGAAACTAAAGATTAAGAAAGAAAATCCAAAGCTTCATCTTGAGAAGATGATTTAGGTACAGCCTGCTGTTGTCACTAGATTAATGTGTACAGGTAGTGTAAAGATATGAATGGAACTGGCGATAATATTTTCAATTGTTAATTAGCCAAAAAAAGGGGGGGAAAATTAATTGTTGCTTACTGCAACAGGGGAATATTTTTGGACGCTTGAAGACTCTCGTCACTCTTTGTTCATATCGAACTAGCCAAACTTGAGTAGTGCATCATATCATGGAACTCAGTGATCTTTGGCTATTGAATGTTTCCTAAATCCATACTTCAAAGTTTAAACTTGCAATCTGCCATATATACAATTGGAACCATTTCACCTTCTTCCTCCAGATTAACAAAACTAGAGGAGATCAGGTTCATTCTTATTTAATCATCGAGGCAGACCTAGTATGCAAAATGTGCAAGTATAAAGCATTCCCACCTGGCATGCAATAAAATATCAACACAAAATCTAGGGTATCAAAATTTTATGCCGACTGCAATGCAATGTACGTCCATGAAACTGATACATGGATTCATACCAGACAATGTTACTTTCCTATCTGTCCAAGTGTTCATGCAGGATCAGTGAAAATGGGGAAAGGAATTCTGTAAATGATGAGGTCATAGTGTAAACCCTACTTCAAAACACTTCGTATGGATGCTAGATTCCAAGTAAGAAGTCTTGTGGGTGACTGAAGGAAGCTTACAAGCTTATAAGTGAATTGCACCTACAACCTGATTCAGTAATTTGGGGTGCTTTGCTTGAAGGTTGGGTTATAATTAATGTAAAGTTGGGGGAGGTTGCAGCAAAAAGACAATTCGAGTTGGAGCCGGATGTAACTGCAAAGCACGTATTCATGGCAAATTTGCATGCTTTTGAGGGTAGATGGAAAGAGTCAGAAGTAGACACATGATCAATAATTGATCACATGAGCAGCAATGCAGGGCGCAGGTGAAATGAAATTTTTTGGAGACTCATGTATTTTTATCCGGAGAAATATCTTATTAATAGAGGCAATGACATATAGGCCACTTTAATCAACATAAAAATCCACAGGAGCCTTGAACGAGAATCCCCTTGATGATTTGTCTCTGTATCATATACAAATGTGAACTTTTCTTTTGAGGTATCCGAATCTATTCCAATCACCTATATTGCAAGGTTTTATCAATTTCTTAAAATAAATACCAAGCATCTATGATTCACGGATACATTGAAGAATAAGGTTTTCATACAGTATACATAATAAGGTTTTCATACAGTATACGGATCACACTAGCTACTAGGGATTTGAAATTGTAAAACATCACAATTTTATAAAAGAAACAAAGAACTTATGGTCCACTCGAGCATAGTAGTACATACAGCAACAAGCAGTGAACCTATTTGAGTATTTCATAGGGTACATATATTCTGTACAAGAGATACTAGATGCACATACATTAAAGTCTGATGGGAATAGAACAATCTTTGAGAATTACCAGTTTTCATTTACAATTTTTGACTTCTCAAGTATGAACTTCCCTTCCTTGTACTTCTGTGACGGTTCATAAGCTCTTTCATACTTCCAGCCTAAAACCTCACAGCAATCAGCACAAGATATATCAGCAACTGTGTGAAGACCCGTCATAAGATTTCTGTCTTCTTTGCGCCCAACTGTAATGTTCATTGCATGTGAGAACAAAAATGCTCGCCCATTTCTTCCCTAAAATGATCACCGCAACATAATACACATATCAAACAAGAAACTAGACATAGATCAACAAATATACAAAAAACACGATCCTTAACAGGCTGACTTAATTCAAAACTAATAAGAACAAAGCCAAGAGGAGTTCCCTTAAGTTCAATTATTCTCTCAACACCAAATATCTAAGTATACGAAGAGGCTTAAAGCCTCAACCACTCGGGTTTATTCAAGCTGAATCATAAGAAGACCAACAATACAAAGAAGATTTATAATTGAAGGGCATATAGAAATGAAGACCTGGAAAGCCTTGGAGATTATATCATCATGAAGTGCAATATGATTTCGACATTTACAGCAGCTATACAATCGAGGTCCATATTCAGCCATCAAAACCCAACCCCAAGATAGAAATGCCTAAAAAGCAACAAAATTGAACAATTTCAAAGCACAAAATCTGAAAATTAATACCCAAAATCTTAAAAACATGAATTTCTTACCTGAAACAACAAAGCAGAGAAAACCCACAAGTGTGATGATGAAATTAATATTAATCGTGCAAGATTAGAACATGAGATTGAGTAAACGACAGCAATTGGACAACAGTGATGGTTGATTAAGACGCAAATAATTTTTTGTGTACCACCAAATAAATTACAACAAGATCAAATATACATACATACATACAAGTTACCCAAAGTATATACTTTATAATTCTCTAACATAAAGTACATGACTTTATAATTGGAATAATTCAAGAAGGTACAGTGTATATATAGGATAATAGATACAAGATAATTGAATATACGTACAAGTCATACGTTCATACATACAATAGGTAAATGAGTGAGGATATGAGGTGAGGTGTAAATTTGGTGCGCAAGGTTAAAGTCCACTTCGTCTATTTGCACTTGTGTATTCGACCAATTGTCGGATCACTTCATATACCATATTTCAAAATTTACCTTTGTCATACTGATATTTTATTTATTTTTATAAATTGTGTATTATCGTCAATTCTCTCTAAAAGTTCAACAGTTTTAATTTAAAGGTTTAGCTAGCAAAAGACTGACCTTTTAAATTCTAACGGAGTTAGAGAAAATTGATGATAATGCACAATTTATATATAAAAAAATAAAATATCAGTATAGTAAGTGATAATTTTTAAAATATGGTTTAGTACCGTCAATTCTCTCTAAAAGTTCAACAGTTTTAATTTAAAGATTTAGCTAGCAAAAGACTGACCTTTTAAATTCTAACGGAGTTAGAGAAAATTGATGATAATGCACAATTTATATATAAAAAAATAAAATATCAGTATAGTAAGTGATAATTTTTAAAATATGGTTTAGTACCGTCAATTCTCTCTAAAAGTTCAACAGTTTTAATTTAAAGATTTAGCTAGCAAAAGACTGACCTTTTAAATTCTAACGGAGTTAGAGAAAATTGATGATAATGCACAATTTATATATAAAAAAATAAAATATCAGTATAGTAAGTGATAATTTTTAAAATATGGTTTAGTACCGTCAATTCTCTCTAAAAGTTCAACAGTTTTAATTTAAAGATTTAGCTAGCAAAAGACTGACCTTTTAAATTCTAACGGAGTTAGAGAAAATTGATGATAATGCACAATTTATATATAAAAAAATAAAATATCAGTATAGTAAGTGATAATTTTTAAAATATGGTTTTTCAAGTGATCCAACACACCAAGTGCAAGTACACAGTGCACTTTACTCTGGTTATATATAATAAAGTTTTAAGATCAAGATTTCTATCACTTGGCTTCACTGCATTCACTGCAGTGAAAAATTAAAAAAATAAACTAATTTACACTTTCAATACTTTTGGTTTTGAAAAATTACATTTTGAATCTCATAATTTTCAAATTAACACTTTGCATATCATAATTTTTAAAATCATTTCACTTTAAATCCCTTAAGTTAAATTATGTCAATTATTAACGTTAATTTCATATTCTGTATTTTATATTTAAATATGAGTATTTAATATTTAAATAATTATTTAATATTCATATTTCTTAGATTTTGTGCTCAATTTATTCCAAATATCTCACTTATATGGCTGAAATGTGTTATTAATAGATTATTGATACAAAAATTAATACTCACTATGTCCCATTTTAACTGTTTTTTTTGACTTTTTAACACGCATATCAAGGTATAAAAAATAGTGGTTATACTTAATATGAAATTAACATTAATAATTGACAGAATTTAGCTTAAGTGATGTAAAGTGAGACAAGTTTAAAAATTCTGAGATGTAAAATGTTGATTTAAAAACTATCAAACCCAAAATGCAATTATTCAAAATCAAATGGATACAAAATGTAAATTAGTCTTAGAAATACAATATACACACCCGCGTATAAATATATGAGCAGTATATATTAAAATATGTGAATATATTAAATATGTTATTTTATTAATTAAATGCTACTATAAAACACAAAAAAAATATTGTACGAAATTTTTTTATTTAACTTTATAGTAACTTAGAAACTAAAATAATTTATAGAATTGATACTTTAAACCAATAGAAACTAATTTAAAATATAAAGTCGACCACTCGTAACTCGAAAATAAGAGATGACATTATTAAAAAAAAATTAAAAAGGTGTTATTGAGAATTTTTTATAAAAAATAAAAAAATTAATATTTTATTAACGATTTGATTAACAGAATAATAAATATAGTATAATTATATATTTTATGAATTTCACTCGTAAATTAAAAATAAGAAATAACAGCAGTTAAAAAAGTTAAAAATAAAAAAATATTAACGAAAATAATATTAACCATCACTCTGTCACAACTGAGACTCAGAGTGTCACAGACAACAATATTTCAAATGTATATTTGCTATTTCCCCGTAGGAAAAATGACTATATTCTTAATTACTTGCCAATTTATAACGATCAAAAAATAATTTTGTTTTGTTTTTTGAAAGTAAATTTTGAGACAGACTGCATATACCCCTAGTATGGTAATTTTATTTTATTTTTGGTCAGTTCCTAGTATGGTATATTGGTATATTTGGTCCATTGGTTGGACTGAACATTAATATTTTTTTTAGTAAAGTTTGTAAAGTTTATAAAATAGTGTTATCCATTCTTTGTATAATTCTCATGTGGTATAATATTCATTCTTGAGGATCGACGCAAGTTTTAGAGTGATCGGAGGAATTTAAAAAAAATGGTAAAGCAGTATTATTTTAAGCAGTGATAATTTTGGAAATATTCTTATTCTCTTGGTGTTAATTTTCATTGATTAGGTACCATAATTGAACATTTGAATGATAACTTCCATATTGGCCTTTGTGTTTTAAGAAAGCAATTAATTAGCATGTGATTATTTAACCAATTTAGCTAGTGACAATATTGGTCCAACTTTAAATTTTATGATTCCATGGAATCAGAATGCTTAAAAAATCACAAACATGAATCTTAATTATACATTTCTTTATTTGAATATACGCATTTCGAATGCAGTATATATTTACATGCATGCGTATTAAGAGAGTAATAGTGATTGTTCAGTTATGGGGGGTGAAAGCGATGAAATTCCAGTGATAAAACAAGTGGATTTAACAGTTCCAGAAACTGATGATCCTAACATGCCAGTGTTTACATTTAGAGTGTGGGTACTTGGTATTGTTTCTTGTGTGATGTTATCTTTAGCAAATCAGTTCTTTTGGTACAGAACACAGCCATTGTACATAAGTTCAATATCTGCTATGATAGCTGTGGTGCCTATTGGCCATTTTATGGCCGGAGTTTTACCAACTAAGGTCTATTTTGAAGGCACGATGTGGGCTTTCACGATGAATCCCGGGCAGTTTAATGTCAAAGAACATGTTTTGATTACGATATTTGCTAATTCTGGTGCTGGAAGTGTTTATGCTACTCATATTCTTAGTGCTGTTAAGCTTCTTTACAAGAGGAAGTTGACATTTTTACCTGCTTTCATTCTCATGCTTACTACCCAGGTAGTCCTCCATATATTTTTTTGTTTAGGCAATTTGTGGCCAAAGGTTGCTTGTAAAACCAGTTGTTATTTATACATTTTAAAGGGTATCGTTAGAATTGTTTGTGTTTGATTATAAAAGTCGAACTGGTGTTGCTTATGATTTTGTGAATTGCAGGTANAGGCAATTTGTGGCCAAAGGTTGCTTGTAAAACCAGTTGTTATTTATACATTTTAAAGGGTATCGTTATAATTGTTTGTGTTTGATTATAAAAGTCGAACTGGTGTTGCTTATGATTTTGTGAATTGCAGGTATTGGGGTTTGGATGGGCTGGGATTTTTCGCAAGTTTCTGGTTGAGCCAGCTTCCATGTGGTGGCCAGGCACTCTGGTTCAGGTCTCACTGTTCAGGTACTTCAACGGTATTTAAATATTTGGTGCTCGCTAAAGGGAATTTTACCTGCCAGAGGCTTGACCTACTACTACATATACAAACTATACATAGTATATTGGTATCAATTATTCCTGAAATCTGAATCCTGGCAATGTTTTGCTATTGTTCCAGGGCTCTACATGAGAAGGAGAAGAGGCCTAAGGGCGGAGTAACCCGAACTCAATCCTTCATCATATGCTTAATCTGCGGTTTTGTTTACTATATATTTCCGGGCTATTTAATCCGAATATTGACAACAGTTTCCTGGTTATGTTGGTTCGCTCCCAAATCAGTTTTTGTCCAGCAGTTGGGATCAGGCAGCGAGGCTCTTGGCATAGGCTCCGTTGGATTCGACTGGGCAACCATTGCCTCGTACCTTGGAACTCCTTTAGCTAGTCCATGGTTTGCTACTGTTAATATTGCTGTCGGCTTTATCTTTGTAATGTATGTAATGACGCCAATATCTTACTGGTGGGCTAATGCTTACCATGCCAAGAACTTTCCAATTTACTCAGACGGTCTTTTTAATTTAGATGGTTCAAGATATAAAATTTCTTCAATCATAACTCCCAACTTTCAACTTGATAAATCTGCATATTCAGAAGTTGGGCCTTTATATTTGAGCACTTTCTTTGCTATGACTTATGGTCTTGGATTCGCGGCGCTTCCAGCAACTATTGTCCATGTACTCTTATTCAACGGGAGGCATGCTCTTCACTACAACTCGAACTTCTCTGCAAACTGAAATTTTAATATTATAAACTAACATTTCAAATTTTGCAGAGATCTGTGGAAGCAGACAAAGATGGCTTTTAAGGATAATGCAAAAGTAGATATACACACAAGGCTTATGAGGGCTTATGAACAAGTTCCAATGTGGTGGTTTCATGTCATCCTCGTTGTAAATATTGTATTGATCATATTTGCTTGCGAGTACTATAAATATGAGCTCCAACTGCGCTGGTGGGGGGTTTTGCTTGCTTGTGCCATTTCCGTCATTTATACACTTCCAATTGGTGTCATTTCTGCAACCACAAACCAGGTTACATCTTCACTAGTAATAGCTTCAATTATGTAATACTAAAACTAACAAAAAGTATGCGTTTTTCTTAGTATTTGGTTATTCATTTCCAATTAAATTCTGTGCGCTGAACAGCAACCAGGCCTGAATATAATCACAGAGTACATTATTGGGTATCTTTATCCAGGGTACCCTGTTGCTAACATGACCTTCAAGGTTTATGGATACATCAGCATGACCCAAGCTTTAACATTTATTAGTGACTTCAAGCTTGGTCATTACATGAAAATTCCACCCAAAGCAATGTTTAAGGCTCAAGTAAGTTAAATATATTAATCTAAAAGAAGGAATTGTTAATTTTATTCTTGTTAGTTTATTTATATTCCCGGGTTGTGTTTTCTGAAACATAACAAAATTTGCTACACAATCGATTTTCAGGTGTGGGGGACCATCATATCAGTAATGGTATACTTGGGGACTGCCTGGTGGATGATGGCAAACATTCCCAACCTTTGCGATAAATCCGTTCTGCCTCTTACCAGCCAGTGGCGGTGTCCAGGGGATTCGGTGTTTTACGATGCCTCTGTTATTTGGGGATTAGTTGGGCCACAGAGAATTTTCGGAAACCTGGGTCATTACAGTAAAATCAATTTATTTTTTGTTGTTGGTGCCATTTGCCCTTTACTAGTCTGGTTAGCACACAGAGCATTTCCAAATCAACATTGGATTCGACTAGTTAACATGCCCGTTTTATTCAGTGCCACCGCGATAATGCCTCCAGCTGCCTCGGCTAACTTCACCAGCTGGCTCCTGCTTGCATTTTTATCAGGATTTGTGGTTTTCAGGTATAGGTCAAAGTTGTGGGAGCGTTACAATTATATTCTTTCGGGTGGCCTCGATGCTGGAACCGCATTTGTGACCATTTTGTTATTTGCTTGCTTGCAATATAAAAATATTGGGATTGAATGGTGGGGAAACAAGGGAGAGGGGTGTCCTCTAGCTCAGTGTCCTACTGCTAAAGGGATTATTGTTGATGGTTGCCCTGTTTTTTAACTAAATTTGCAGGCAGCTTCTCTCACTTGTCAGCGCTTCTATTTCAGTTAAAACATTGTTCATTTTTCTCTCTCTTTCTTATGATATTATATGTACTGATTCGTGCTCTTGCACTGTGTGATATTTGATATATATGTTTAAATTTTAATGTTAAGCTTTATAGTCTGTAGTTAAACAGCTAAACTTGATGGGCTTCCTAAACAGTCATATTCGCCCGGATGAACAAATTTAATCATAAATACTCCTATTAATATCTATTAAATACTATATATCTTTCTTCCATTAATATCTATTATTTTCTTTTCACAATTGGTCAAATTTATTTGATTTTAGCAAATAATTTTTTTTTAAATATGATGTAAATTAGGCTGAGCACTAGCTTTTAATTTGGTCATTAAGCGAACAAATGATCAATTTCATTTATAATAAATTAATATATCTATTTCCTATATTTTGTTAGGGTTGATTTTTTCACTTCATACGTAATATATTTTCAATGATTCTAAAATGAGAAAAATGGGTTTGAGGATGACCTCATGCAAGTTACATGAGGTTAAAAAGTGTTTCAGTACAAACCTTGTCGTAGATTAAAAATTAGGGTGTATTAATTGTTTTGGGTATTGGAACTTATCGAGTTTTAATGACAGCACTTGCTTGTCGGAACTATCTCTATTTTAGCAAGATGCTTACGTATCTTAAGCGTATTGAGAATCAAGTCAGAACGTAGTTCTAAAAATGAGGGGTTAGACCCTTTATATAGACGTGAGTAGTCTTAGAATCATATCAGGTTAGGAACCTTGGCGAGAAATGTGAAGAATTCTGGATCCTTGTGATAAAAACAGTTTGCATGTAGGAATATGTTTTCTTATTGGCTGAGGTGACTTGGGGACTACTTCTTGGAGTTGGACATAATTAATTAGCTGTATATTTAGCTAATTAATTAATTACAAATTTATTTAACAATTAGGGTTTCGGGTCTTAGTAAATAGGCCTCCCTTTTGGACTAAATTAGATCTAATTAATGGTACATTGATTGTGTCTTTAGAGTTTATTTTAGCCCATATCAAACCTAATGGCATATTTGTAAATATTAAAAATAATTTATAAATTTATAAATGTACCCTCTTGCATTTATACGTGTTTTTGTTATAAACTCATGGCACCACCTGAGGATGACCTCAAGGCCATGATTCTTTTTTAAAATTATTAACTACATAAAAAGTATTAATTATATTTTTGTGAACTATATGATATTTATGGTAAATTTGTATAATAAATTATAGGGGAAGTGTGAATAACCGTG
>QRFB01011640.1:0-23841 GCA_008931105.1 Oenanthe javanica
TTGCAGTAAATTTGTAGATACTATTCTTAAGTGAAATGACAAGGACATATTAATATATTATACTAGAATTGGTCACTGGTTCACGATTTTTAAAAGGAATTGCTATACTTTACTTCTGCAAGGAATCATACTTTTGCAAAAGATGATGTGTGTCTCTTTTGATGAGTATACGCACAATATTTACTCAATTTAAAAAATGCAAAAATCATTGACCATATAATATTCAAAACCTTCTCTTGTGCAAAGTTTCACAAAAAAATGTTTCTTATATTTAGTATGCATTTTTTCTGTCTATATTATATCTTTTTCCATCTCCAGTTTTCTATCGGCCGGCCTGTCTGAGACTTTGTGATTTCTTTATAATGGAACTTATTTTCTATATATTATGGCAGGAAATAGGCAATAAGCTGGAAGAGCAAAAAGATGAATCATTGACTCAGCTCAAGGAAAATGAGATGTAAGTTTAAAATTTTCTAAAGGCATAATCTAATTTATACTGTGTTACATGGAAGTTTATACTTTATATAGTAAGAAGATTTCACGGTACATTAAGAACTTTTCCAGTCTTTATATCTCATTTCCTGTGACATTTAAGCTAAATTAACAAGGTAAACGGGTCCATTAGAGTTTTGTGCTACCAAAGTTAATGAATTGTTACGGCTTTCACTTGCATTTCTATCATCACTGTTAGTAATCATTACACACTCAGATGAATGGAAATGCACCCTAGGTTTATAACCTTTTGTTATAGATGTCCAGGGTGAATGGCATTTTTGTTCATTTCTATTATAATAAGCTGACTAAGTGCTTGTTTGGTAAACAGGAAAATACCCAGGAACTTTAACTTCCTAGTGCTTGTTTGGTAGACAGGAAAATACCCAGGAACTTTAATTTCTTAGGAAGTGAGAAAATGTGAAATTGTTTGGTTAACACTAGTATGGCAAGTAGAAATGCCTAGGAAGTACAACTTCCCACAAAACATGGGAAGTTGCTTACCTACCCTCCCCTAGGTAACTTATACTTCCCATGAATTACATTTTCCTACTCATCAACCAAACAAGATTTTATACTTTCTAGGAATTTCATAAAGGAATTTAATATCTAGTAATTACATCTTCCCACGGAAATTACTTCCTATGATTAACCAAACAAGCACTAATTGGAAGCAAAAGACTGACACTTCATCACCTTATTAAAACAGTCTAGGTTGATACAAATTATTGGTATAGGTAGTAAAACACACTCTAGAGTGGAGCACCTCTTCCTTCCACCTTTCCCTGTGATAGTGTAGCCAAGGTGGTTAGTGTAGAATCTGAGTTTTGATCAAGGGTTGCTGCAGCTGAATGTGTTTCATTGATGATTCAATAATTGGCTTGTTTAGTTTAGCTTCTTAACCTCTTATAAGAGGAGAAAATTATGTATTTGGGGTATTTATCCTCCTCTTAAGAGCGAAAGAAAATCCCCTATATTTTTATGTAATGTCTGTTTGCCCGTTGAGATTTTTTTCCTCTGTATTACTCTTCTTGAAGTTACCATTGACAGAGGTTTTACGTTGGTGAACTTCAACCTTTTAAAAATGAATTTACACTGTTGCCAAACTCATATCTGTCATATATCTGAGGAATGCAATATGTAAATTAGACAGAATATTCAGCCACATTCTCTTGCAAAGCTCTCGGTACCACAATTATGGGCGTATTTTGCCAGGTCTAGAGTGTTTTCCAATATGACATTGGTAGGTATGGTTGTAAGCATACTACAGACGGAAGCTCAATGATTAATATATCTATATACTTGGATGCTCTCTGAAATTAAATAACTTTGTCTCTCACAAGAGGAAATAAGCTGAAGGATATTGGGAGTTGTTATTCAGACGTGCATTGTTAGTATTCAGATACAATTGTAACCTTCATTTGTTCCATTTCAAACCCAAATGTATTTTGTATTGAGATGTGAATCAGCTTGAACTATCTCTCTGCTAAAAGTTGCAACTATTGTATATTCTACTAAGTAATTATTATGTGGATCTTAGTTTTAAGAACTGAGTACCAAATTTACTGTCAGTTTATAGAAGTACCTTCGTATTTTAGTTCCGAATAATGTGAGATTATCCTTTGCTTTGGGCTCGGTTCGTATCTGACATCTGCTCTGAATAAATCTCCCGCTTCTATTTCCTCGTGAATCTAAATATGCCAGATTTCTTTTAATGATATTAATGACACCAACCTATTTCATAACCTGTATCGATCTTATAAAATTTTTGAGTAAAATGTGCTTATGTTCATAATCCTTATGATTCTTTTGAAAGATATGAAATATGTGTATAATCTTTCAGGTTAAAAGTCAAGTTGAAGCATCTTGCAGATCAGTATGCTCTTACTGAACAACAATTTACACAGAAGGCAAGTCTCCTTGTTATTTAGGATTTCAAATTTCACACTTCTGCTACAGGTCTTTGTTTCATTCTCATAGTCTGACGTTTAACTGTGCAGCTGAAGCAAAAATCACTGGAACTTCAGATTGCTGATATTAAAGTTCAGCAGCATGAAGGAAAACTGGTCCATGAACAATCTCAGATTAAATTGTATGCTGAGCAAGTGTCACAATTATTGGCCACCGAAAAGGATTTGAGGTTGCAGTTAGCAGCTGATGGAGAAAAATTTCAGCAGTTTCAGGTTATAAATTCTGGCCACGTCAACTTATCTCATTTGGCTTGTGGTTTATAAGCGGAGTCCTGATTTAATATTCCCATTATATTATGCTAATGTAAGTTGTGTTATTCTCAGTTCAAGGCTTAAAGCTCAACTTTCATGCATCATAGTATCTCCATACCAAATCAAATGCTAGATTTGCATTCTATTAATTGTGTTAACTTCTATGCATCAACGGAAGGTGATTTACCTTTGAAGTCTTATATAAAGTGCATCAATGGTTGTGTTTTGAGTTTTAGAAATGTCTTGTCACATCACAAATTTTCTCACCGAACTCGAAATTTCTTTGGACTGGGAATATTTAAGTTGTCTGTCCCTATATATTAGCTAATAATTTCAGTCATCAGGCGTCGATTGTGCAGTGCACATGGCCGTAGTATTTATGTAGTTGATAAAACAGTAATATTATGACTGCTAACAACTTAGTTTGCTATCAGAATCTTCATCCCTCTCATATATTTCTCTGTATTGGATCTCATATACTGGTTCTGCGTATAATTAACAGGAAGCTTTGACGAAAAGCAATGAGGTGTTTGAAACATTTAAGAAAGAGATCAAGAAGGTATTTGACATTCTTTCAAGGATTTTGTCCCTGTTTCTAGGTCCACAGGGTTTTCCCATGTTTTAAAAATATTAACATGTTGAAGCACTGATGATTCTGCTTTTTTGTATTTTGCCTAGATGGAAAAATCCGTAAATGAATTTAAAAAAGAAAATGCGTTTCTGAAGAGCAAATGCGATAAGTCTGATGTTACACTTATAGAACTGGTTGAAGAGGTAATCTTTTCTTACATTTTGTGTAGTGTCTCTGTATATTTATATGTATGCTCAATCTCTTTTTGTCTTGTCTACTATTTCTGGAATTTTGTTATTAGCATAGTCTAAACTATAAGTGGTCATGTGTTCAGTGATATGAAGTTTTCCCCAAAGACTTTCGTCACAAGACAGATCTCATGCTTCNGCTTACATTTTTTGTAGTGTCTCTGTATATTTGTATGTATGCTCAATCTCTTTTTGTCTTGTCTACTATTTCTGGAATTTTGTTATTAGCATTGTCTAAACTATAAGTGGTCATGTGTTCAGTGATATGAAGTTTTCCCCAAAGACTTTCGTCACAAGACAGATCTCATGCTTCCTGATTTTTGCAGACAATTCTCTACAATAACAAATATGAATGTCTGAATTCTTAATAGGGTTCTGCTTAGACCTGACAATCGTGCCGTGTTGTCTACTTTCGCATCATATAAAGTTGTATTTCTCAAGTCCAACATGAATCACTTTTTTTTCCGGACAGTTGCATGAACTTAAAACGAAATATCTTTGTGCACACAAAACACGTCTAGTTCTGCTTTAGCTTTTTGGTAGTCAAACATTTATGTTGGATGGTTCCCACTTCCCTACATAGTACATACTTCTATTTCCCTTTTGTGTGTTTGCTAGGAATACTAAAAGTACAATAGAAACTACATTTATTGTCCACTGCCCTATTTGACTATAAACAAGGTTGAGTTATGCTTATTGTCCACTGCCCTATTTGACTATAAACAAGGTTGAGTTATGCTTCAATGTTCTTTTATGGCTCACCCGCCAAAAATAATAACATTTTAAATTAATAAAGAATAATTCCGTACAGAAGGTATAAATAAAAAAACCTGACGAGATATGATGTGGTACAGGGGTGGTGATTACTGATCAGGCTTTAGGGTAGAAAACTCTCGCAAGAGATATTTAGAAACACAATAAACGATTCTCAATATAATTAACTCTGCTAAATTACAAGTAATAAACTCCAATTTATGATCGACATAATCTACTTTCCTAATAAACCTCAGTCTAAAAGATAGTTACTAAAGCCATTTAACTAAAATAAGACATACTAAATAAATTCCTCAATAATTGGGGTTCCACAGCCTCTTACATTGTGCCCATATTGTTTCTTTGTGCCTCTTAATTGGTTGTCCGGCATCAGTAAAGCGCCTACACCCCCTACCCGGATGCTGCCAAGTTAAACGGTGCTTGTGCTGGTTTTATGATCCATCCTGTCTAGTCTATACTATATAGTACACATTAAGGTCAAACATGCCCCTGTTTGGCTGTTTTTATGAAAAAAACTTGTAGATCAGTTGCAAATAAAATGTTTTTAACTATTTCAATGATGTGTCCTAGAAATTTATTGAAGCTTGTTTGAACCATTTAATAGGATAACAGTAATTCTCTTTATATTGTGTAATTAAAATCGACGTCATTTTTTCTCCATACCTAATATGTATGTAATCAGAAGCAGATTACACTAAATTTTATTGTTTGAGCAGCGCGAGTACTTGAAGAAACAATTGGAGAAAACCAAGAATCAGAAGGAGAAGCTTGAATCTTTATGTCGGTCTCTTCAAGCAGAAAGAAAGCAAACCCAGTCCGCAGAAAACAACTCTGACCCTGTCCAGGATTGAATAAATTCCAGTTTGCGTTCAAGACAGATAAAACCTTGCTGCCATGTGTGATGGTAACACAACTGCTACATACCGATTTTACCCAATAGGCGGAGTTGATAAGTAGTGTCTGTCACTCTGTCCCTACATATCATGTTGAAAAGAACATTTTGACTTGGTTTTTGTTGTATGAGTGTACTTCAAATGTATCAGTAGTTTCATCTTTATGGTTTTAATTATGAAGTGTTTTTTCAGTTTTTGGTTTTGAAACAGCAGTCCTCAATTTGATATTACTTTGGGACCGTTAGGTTGGTCATGATTTTGAGTATCAGAGCCTATAATGTTTAAAAATGTTTGGTGATGTCTTATTTATTAGTTACTATCACTAATAATATAATTTTGTTATTAATTTTTCTTCAATAAATAATGTAGTTAACTCTTTGATGATACCATAGAATGACCGACAATTTTGAAATTAAATACCAACAAATATTAGACAAAAAATCGAATGATCGGTGATATAAGAACACCAGTGTTGCAGGGCGTTGGCTGAAGTATGGGATCTGTGAATAGAAAAGACAATTCAAGGCAACTTAATCGAGCCGAGTTAGAGAAAATGCCCAAAAAGTCACAAAAATATGAATGAAAATCTGAAAATGGTATCCTCTGAAGTCTGAAATAGACCTGGTGATGCTGCTGTTTTGCATCAATGCATGTGCTTCAATGGTAAACCTGTATAAAACTTGCGTTATTATTGTGCACGCCGTTGAGCAATAGTAATTATAAACCCAGAAAATTATAAAATTGTCGCGTTAACAGCTCTATGTTCTCAAAAGCTTCATAATTTCAATTGGCTCCCCTATACCTTGGCTGAATTCATTTGCTGCATTTTATATTATTTATAGAAAATTATTCCCTTTTCATTATTAGCAACTTATTGTTTTAATTTCTTGAATTAGTAACTGATCATCGTTAAAACTTTTTAATTTATTTAAAATAACAATCAATTAATTAACGATATAGTAATATTATTATTCTATCTATATTAAATTTGGATGTTGGCCCTATGTAGCATAATTTCTATACAAAATGTCCAAAATGACATAGGATTTGAAAATGACCCAAAATAGCACTCAGAAACGCTAAACGATCTAGCATTTAGGGTAGGGTTTTTAGCCCTACACGCTACATGGTGTAGGGTTTTTTAGCTTACACGCTACACAATGTAGCATTTAGGGTTTTTTAACTTTACATGCTACACATTTAGGGTTTTTTTGCCCTACACGCTACATCATGTAGCATTTAGGCTTTTTTAACCTTATATATTAAATATTAGAGGTTTCTTGAAAAATATAAAAGATTTAAACTTTTTTTCCATTAGTTTTATTTGTTTTATAAAATTATAATTTTTGAAAAATTTAATAAAAATGCTAATTAATGTTGAGTTTAAAAAAAATAAAGCTTAATATTTCTAAAACCTAAATTCAATTAGGGAATTAATGAACTCTAAAATAGTAAAAATGATTAAATTAGGGTCTTAACTTTAATTAAGGTTTAGGGACCTAAATCGTTGAACATTCTATTACAGACTTATAAATTCAGTACTTAATTTTTAATTTAAGTTTAATATTTCTAAAACCTAAACTCAATTAAGAAATTAATGAACCCTAAAATATTAAAATGATTAAATTAGGGTCCTAACTTTAATTAGGGTTTAGGGCCTAGGGCCTAAAGACCCTAAACCCTAGATCCTAAACCCTTAATGGTTGAACATTATATTTCAGGCTTATAAATTCAAATACTTAACTTTTAATTAATTTAAATTTAATATTTCTAAAACTCAATTAGAGAATCGATGAACCCTAAAATATTAAAAATGATTAATTTTGTTGTGTTTGGTTTTGGGGTCAATGTTATTATTATTATTATTATTATTTTATTAGGAGTAAAATAAAACTAGGGCTAAAACACTACATATATAGCGTGTAGGGCTAAAATAATCCTAAACTAGGGCTAAAGAAAACCCAAACGCTATACAGTAAAACCCAAACGCTACACGATGTAGCGTGCAGGGCAAGAAGAACCAAACACTACCCTATGTAGCATCTCCGGGTGTCATTTTGGGTTATCTCCCCAAATAATGTCATTTTGGGCATTTGAGTTAAAAATAGTGTCATATTGGACATTTTCTCATTAAATTTTGTATCAAATACAATCTAAAAATATCAATTTAATCACCGTTCAAATTATATAATTAATTTAAAATTGTCACTCATAATCGAATGGAAAAATGACATATATAACATAAATTCTATTATTCATTACTCAAATTATCAATTGTCGGAATTTGAATCCAAATTACCCAATCAAACTCGCATTCAAGTTATGCGCATTTCGTTTTGTTTACCCACCCCACCTATTCTCTCTTCCACTCTTGTGTCCCATACATCCTCTTTTATACATACACATCATCACATATTCTTCATTTTTCTCATCTTTTTTTATATAATCCATTATCACAAGCACACATACACATATTTGGTGCCGAATATTTGAAACGACCAAACATAGAAGATACGACGAAATTATTAGCTATTGTTAAAAAATGCGGATTTCCAAGTATGTTAGGAAGCATTGATTGTATGCATTGGAAGTGAAAAAATTATCCAACTGCATGGCAAAGGACTTATACAGGTCATCTTCATGAACCTGCTATTATTTTGGAAGTAATAGCTTCATATGATCTTTGGATTTGACATTCTTTCTTTGGATTACCTAGATCTTTAAACAATATCAATGTGTTAGATCGATCTAATGTTTTTAATGAATTAGCAAAAGGTCGTGGACCTGAAATTAATTTTAGTATCAACGAGCATGAATATAACATGGGATACTATCTCGCTGATGGTATATATCCTTCTTGACCAAGGTTTGTTAAAACTATTTTAGCTCCTCAATGAAATAAAAGAAAATATTTTGCTGTTGTACAAAAAGCGGTTCGAAATGATGTTGAACGAGCGTTTGGAGTGTTATAATCTTGATTTGCAATAATACGTGGACCTTCACGTTTTTGGGATGTCAACACAATGAAATATATAATGACATCTTGTATTATTTTGCACAACATGATTGTTAAAGACGAAAGAGAATTACACATTTCGAATTATAATTATGACATAGATTCCGATACACCAACAATTTTAATGAATATAGGTCGTACGAGGGACATCATGGAATTTATTCAAATACATTGATAAATTCGAGATAAGCAAACTCATATATAGTTGCAAAATGATCTTATCGAGTATTTTGGTAAAGTTATGGCGGTAATATGTAACAAAATTGTATTATTATTATTATTATTGTTTTTATTTTGTATTTCACATTTTATATGAATAAAAATAACATCTTTTTTGTTAATTGTTAATAATTTAAACAAAAGCAAAATATAATATATAATATAATTTAAAATTCAATTATAAAATAACTAAATAAGTCGAACTAGATTATAAAATAACTACAATAATAATGATTATAAAATAGCATCTTTTTTGTTAATTCTTAATAATTTAAAGAAAAACAAAATATAATGTATAATATATTTTCCATACATACTTTGGTTTTATCAGTTTGATTGAGAAATATCCATTGACTTAGGAGAATTTTTAGTTTTATCTTGCTCAACTAAGGTGTATTTCGTTGAATTAAAAGAAGAAAGTGATGATATTGATAATTCCTCTCAACATTTGGCGAGGATTGAAGAAATCAAGAGTTGGAGAAGGCGGGAGTACATGTGGGAAATTTTAGAGAATGAAAACCTACTAACATATATAGATTATGAGAATACAATTAAATCTAACAGATCACTTGCGTTGGAGCTCAAAAAGCAGATTTTGTTCTTTATATTTAGTTGTCACGTCATATTTACCTAACTGGATGTGGTTGGAGTTAGGGGTGACAGTTTCGGGTTCTGGGTCGGGTTCGTGCCGGGTCAGATTGTACATGGTTGTTTCGAGTTGATTTTTTCTTAACCCTAACTCGTACCTACCTATTGGTGAGATTACGAAACTATATGAATAGTAATAGTGATAACTCAACACTAGAACATGACAAGTAAATAATATTACGTCTACACAGAAATCAGGAAGTAATGAAGATAAGGCAAATAGAGTGAATCAAGACATTAGAAGAAGTTTTGAAATCTACTACAGGTCACTGAGAGAAGTTCATTAATATGTTCATGTCTCGGTGAAGAATAATGTTTAAAGACTTTCAGAGTTTTAGAAGTGTTGAAGTTTCAGTATAAAAGTGTCACTAGAAGATTTCAATGTATTAGCATTGATTGAAGATAAACGGTGTTCGAACCATATGAATCTAGAAGAATTGAAGATAGGGTAAAGACAAAGGTTGAAGAAGACAATTGCAGTCTTAAAGTTATACTCATTGAAAGAAGTTCATTTATATGTCCAAACGTCAGTGAAGAACATGGAATGAAGTATTCAAGATTGTAGTATTAATGAAGACGTTGTCTAAGTACCAGAAAAGATTCTAGTAAAAGTACTATGTTTATAAACCAGTCATGTAGTACAGTCAGTGTTCGAAGCAATAAAAACTGCTCACTCTTGTCATTTGAATTAAATGAGATGTGAAGATCAGGATCGGTGTTAGTCGTTTGTAAACCAGATCAGTGCACTAAACGTCAACACGAAAGATAATGGTAATTACATCTATGAAGTAGTGCATTGACTAAGTGTGTGGAGTGAAGGAAATGGAAGAAAAGTGTCGAGGATTGAAACGCTTGTAAAGGTTCAAGGGTTCAAATAAAAACAGCTGAACAACTCAATAGTCAAACAGCTGAACAACTAAACCGCAAGTGACCAAGCGCAAGAAGTACAAAAGGTTGGTGATCAAATTGTAATTTGACCAAGTCAAATTAAAAGTCGACACATATAAATTCGACACATAAAATTTATATTCTAGGGCAAGCACATTGAAGGAAAAAGTCAACACATAGCCTTTAAATGCCTAAAAAGAATCTAAGTCTTTTATACATGGGATAAAAATCGACACATGCATTTACATGGAGATAAGATTCGACACTTAGGTTCTTGGAATCATATGAATTATTCTAAGTCATATACATGGGGAGTAAAATCGACACATGAGCTATACATGGAGAAAGAAATCGAGACATGTGATCAAGCTAACTCAAGTCAACATACAAGGCAATATTATTCGACACATTGACCCTCTATGAAACATGGATTATTTTTTAAGTACTAATACACGGAAACCATATTCGACACTTAGAAAATATCCACGGGATTATCAAAGTCAACTCAAGTCAACATACAGGGGAGAAGTTGTCGACACTTAGAAAGCTGTTCAATTATTATAAAGCCTACACTATATAAACAAATGAATCTAATTCATTTGGTGGGAGTGAGTGAATACACACAATCACACAGAGAGATACAGAGAGAAAATGAAGTCGAAGAAGAAGAGATACAAAGTTATACACATACCTTCTTCACCAGAGTTTTATAATCTAGCCGGTTCATTATGTTGTAAATATATAGGGCTATTATAAAACACTCTATGTTAGATTGATTTCATTTTGTACATACACAGATCTATACATTGTAATATGAATCAGTCAGATCTCTTTGTTATAGCAAAGAACTAATTTATTCTTCGAAAATCGGTTCATTAAAATCGGGGTGTAGTACTCCTCTAGGTTTATATACGAAAGATATATTCCCCGAAACTTGTCTCGTTTAATTACTTACTAATTTTCTAGAACTTTATTGTTTATTCATAAAAATAGAAAATTAGTAAGTCAGCCTCCTAAACACTACAAGGACTCGACCACTAACCGAACTCTAAATTATTTATCCGCAAAAGATTCGAAAGAATTTTTAATTTAGTGAGTATCGTATTCAACCCCCCTTCTACGATACTTCCGGGACCTAACACTACCAATTTCGTATCGGATTGTTTCGGATTTCACCACGTCTATTATGTTTTTTAGAGTGATTGAAAATATACTCCGATAATATTATATACTGCATTTGTC
Source organism: Oenanthe javanica (assembly GCA_008931105.1). Lineage (NCBI taxonomy): Eukaryota > Viridiplantae > Streptophyta > Magnoliopsida > Apiales > Apiaceae > Oenanthe > Oenanthe javanica. The sequence goes on from QRFB01011640.1 coordinate 11,214, forward strand.
CCGATTTATATGGATTGATTGTTTTTACACAAATTTTTAGATAAAAAAGATCATTTATCTTTAATTGCACGTGAAAGTTATAGTTAAATATATAATATGTATTGTACCCATTTTGTCAGGTGTAAAAAGGATATAAGTATTGTTATTACTATTAAATAGTTAATAAAATATTTCAAAAATAGTATTATAAATAGAAAGTTCGTTAATTTTGAAATTTCGGTTCGGGTCTAACAGTAGAGCGGCGGGTTTTAGGAACTGGGGCCTTAGAGCACCTCCAACCGGAGGACATTACATGCATAGGGACAAACAAAATGTCATGTCCAGTAGAAAATGAAGGACAAATGCATTGTAGGGTTGAAAAAAAAATGTCCGCGGACACCTTGGTGTCCAGTGGCCACCTGATTACTTTTTACTATTTTATTTGTCTGTATGTGTTTTCCTGAGCAAAGCTACACTAGTAACGTCTATATAACAACGTTTATATTATAACGTCTATATAACGTTTATATTATAACGGTAATATTATTTCCTATATATACCCATTATTCATACTCTTCACTTCTTAAATATATCCTATTATTTACTTCTTATACATTTAGATTTTTTTTACTATCAAAAGATGAATCCAAATAACCCTCCACCTCCAAATTCTCATAATCCAAACTCTCAATTTCCATATCCAAATTCCTATTTACCAAACTCACAAAATTTAAATTTTAATTCTCAAACACCGAATTCTCAATACCACTTCCCATATTCTCAGACTTCTCAATTTCCATTTCCGTATCCTCAAAATTCTCCATATCAGTTTCCATTTCCTCCATTTTCAAATCCACAATTTGAAACCCAACAATCACCTACTAGTATGGAAAATTCTCCACATTCACAAGTGCCTGCCTTTAATAGCACAAATGTTGTTGATCTAAATGATGATTTCCAAGAAAGTGAAGATGTACGAGAAATTACTGGACAGTGGAAATGGGTTGAAGATAAACTTCTAATAAGTGCATGGTTGAATGTGTCAATTGATCCACTAATCGGTACTGATCAAAAAGTCGATGCATTTTGGGATCGAATTCTACAATATTGTGAAGAAGATAATCCCGGTGTTATCAAGAGAGGAGTTGCAGCTATAAGAAAAAGGTGGCAACGAATAAACGAAGGTGCTCAGAAATTTGGAGCCTGTTATGAAGAGGCGCAAAAGGTAGTCGGGAGCGGTTCAAACTTGGACAACATAAATGAGAGGGCTCATTCACTTCATTTCGCTAAATACAAAAAGAAGTCCAACTTTGACAGACATTGGTTTGAGCTTCGTAAACAGCCTAAGTGGAGAACTCCTTCAAGTACTGGAAGTTCAAAAAGAACTAAATTAAGCAACTCTGGAGCTTACTTATCCTCGGGAAATAATGACACACCAACAAATGAGAATGATGTTGAATCTCCAGTTCGTCCTAAAGGTACGAAAGCAGCTAAAAGGAAGGGAAAAGGGAAGGCAAGAACGGTAGATGCAATTGATGAGTTTGAACAATTACAAGCTAGTGCCTGCAGGAAACTGAACCTAATGGAAGCATTAAATGAAACTCGTCAAAAAGAAGTTGAGACTCGACAAAGAGAGCTTGAGGCAAAGCAGCAAGAATTGGATTTACAAGTCATTTTGGCGGATACTACTAAAATGAATGATGCTCAGCGGATGGCTCATTCAAAATTACTTGAGAAAATTATGTCTAGAAACTAACCGTTGGAGGCTAGTTAGTGTGTGTTTTTATTTATCTGTAATATAGCCGTTGGAGGCTAGTGTTTGTTTTCATTTGTCTGTAATATAGCCGTTGGAGGCTAGTGTTTGTTTTCAATTATTTGTAGTATAGCCGTTGGAGGCTAGTGTTTGTTTTCATTCTATATAAACTACTTGTGTTATTCCGTTCAATTCATCTTACTATGGATCAAACACCCTCACTAGAAAAGTTAACTGAAGAATTTATCGATGAGTTCTGTTTCGACGATACTGAAGACAATCGTCGTCTTGAGCTATATCATGAAATATATGGACAGAGCTCACGATCCAAGCCTCGAAGAAGTATATTCAGAGATCGTGAAGCTGGTCATCGACGTTTGGTGAATGATTACTTCTCAGATAATCCAGTATATCCTGAGCAAGTATTTCGACGGAGATTTCGTATGGGAAGACATGTTTTTCTTCGTATTGTGGATGCTCTTTCAAATTTTGATCCATACTTTCAACAAAGGATCGATGCAGTAGGAAGAAAAGGTTTATCACCTTTACAAAAATGCACTGCGGCTATACGTATGTTAGCTTACGGAGTATCTGCAGACGCTGTTGATGACTACGTTCGTATTGGAGAGAGTACTGCGGTTGAATGCTTAAAAATGTTTGTCTCTAATGTCATTATGATTTTTGGGGATGAATATTTACGAAAGCCAAACTCTAATGACGTAGAACGTCTATTACAAATGGGTGAGGCTCGTGGTTTTCCCGGTATGATGGGTAGTATTGATTGCATGCACTGGCAATGGAAAAACTGTCCTAAAGCATGGAAGGGAATGTTCATGAGTGGTCACAAAGGAGTGGCAACAATTTTACTAGAAGCGGTTGCTTCATCTGATTTATGGATATGGCATGCATTTTTTGGAGTTGCTGGATCAAATAATGACATAAATGTTTTAGACCGGTCACCTGTGTTTGATGAAGTGCTACAAGGTCATGCTCCCGAGGTCAATTATACTATCAATGGAAACAACTATAACATGGGGTACTACTTAACCGATGGAATATATCCTGAATGGGCAACATTTGTTAAAACAATACCACGTCCACAAGGTGAGAAAAGAAAATTATTTTCAAAATATCAAGAAAGCCAATGAAAAGATGTTGAACGAGCGTTTGATGTGCTACAGTCCCGTTTCGCAATTATACGTGGTCCTGCACGTTTTTGGGACAAAGCAGATCTTGGAAGAATTATGAGAGCATGCATCATAATTCATAATATGATTGTTGAAGATGAGAGGGACACGTACGCCACTCAATTTGGTCCCCTGCCAACTTATGATGATGCAACAAATGGTTTATCGGAACCGATTCTAGGTGAAGAACCTCCAATTCAATACGAAACGTATATCCAGAATACTATACAGATGCGTGATAAACGGATACATCGTCAGCTACAAAATGACTTGGTTGAGCATATCTCACACTTCCATAATAATCGTTAATTTTTCATATCGTAATGTTTTAAAATTAATATTTTCTCGTGTGATGTTTTTAATGTAATATTTTCTCATGTAATTTCTTTTGTTAATAGTATGATTATTATAATTTTAATAGAATTAAATTAAACTAATTTTAAACGTTATTTATAAATATATATTATAATTTATAAGAAGTATTGTGAAAGAATGAGTAAAATAAAGTTAAATGGGACCCATTTGTAAGTGGAAATGGGCTTGTGCATTGGAGTGTAGTGACCACTTTTTTTTAGAAAGACATTTGATGCTTATGTGGCAAAAAAGTAACCCCACATGTAAGTGGGGTGTCCTTTAGCATCGGAGATGGTCTTATATCTTGACCCGGCTTTCTACAACCGGGGCCTACCCGGTTAAATCACAAGGAGAAGGAAAGAACCCTAAACACACAAATTTGATTCAAAACGATTCAATTCAATTAAATTAAAAATTAACAATGGCGGGGCACAGATTAATGGAAGGATTTTACAGTGTGTTCATGCGCCGCACCTCCGTCTACGTCACTTTCCTCATCGCCGGCACTTTCGTCGCTGAACGTGTTAGTATATTTACTCCTTTTCATCTTCAATTTTTTTAATTAATTAAATCTTTTTTTTAATTGGATCTGCTGTTTATGAATTATTGAGTTTATGGTATTTGTTTGGATTCAATAATTTGTCAAGCTCTCGAATAAATCTAGAACGGTAGTTTGTTTGATTTAATTATGCAAACTATGTTTTTCGTGTGCTGATATATGTGATTGTTTCGTAATGAGATTTATTTTTATTCGATCAAGAGAATTAAGCTGCTGGTTAGTTACCACTCCTAAGCAATTACGTATTCATGATCATAGCAAGTATGGACATAAAATACACGGACATAAAATGTAAAGACTGGATTAAAAGAGATAACAGAAACATTGTTCTTCGATGATCACCCCTTTCTTGGGAAACGGTATATTTATAGCTAGTATGTGTTAATTGGGCATGTAAGTGCAGCGGTAGTTGTGAGGTCCGAGTCATAACATATAAGTTACTTGGCCCAAGTTTAGCCTGTTGGTTACAGAGGGATTTTTCGAGACGTGATAATTTAATTAGTTGAAATTTATTAAGTGTGTTATGAAATAGGTGCGAGTTGAGTGTGTACCTGAATCTACTGAGAGACTAATATTTTGTGTGATGAAAATTTATATGTGCTCTTATTGGCTGCAGAGTGTTGATTACGGAATCCACAAGCTATGGGAAAGCAATAATGTTGGGGTATATTCTTTAATTCTCTACTGTAGCTCAAATTTACATGTGTTCTGTATAGTGATAGCCTGTGATTGCCTTCTTAATAGTTTTCAACATTGTAGGAATGTACATCAGCTGTTTTAGGGAAATGTTATTTCCAGAGCAGTTTTTTAGAGCTGTTTGTATTAGAATTGTTTGTTTCTTGTTTATCAAGGGATGCATAATTGTGCATGCTCTGGAAATAACATTTCCCTTGTTTTATTGTCTCTGATGCATGGTTTTACAGTATTGAATTACTGTTGTAAATATATGATGCCATTTCATTTCATTTTTCTATTTACATTAATTGATGGAAAAAGGACTGTAAGCCGGAGATAAGTTAACAAGCCTTAAAGAAAAATATAGATGAATGCGTAGACTCTGGCCTAATTAAGTATCAATGTTTAAAGTTCACTATTGTTTTAATTAAAGTAGGTATATAATTCTTTATCTTCATTAACTTGTATAGATAGTGGTATCTAATTTTATTTGAGACCAAGTACGAATTATAATTAAGTTTTTATTAATCGATATTCCAAAACAGCTTTTGATATTTCTAGTTGTTAAGTATTTGCTGGTAAGTGATAGAAATTCTTAACTCAAAGCCATACTACTAATACTTTAAATGTCTCGGAAGTTTCAGTCATGATTCATCAATAATGTTTTTTTTTCAACTTGTTTCAAATGTTGTTTTGTGCATGCAATATTTGCATTGCCACTATTAAATATTAGTATCCCTCATACGAAAGTCTTGGGTTTCACACGTTCGACCAAAGGTTCTGGCCTAGCAGTTGCCCTCTCCCTTGGATGAGTATTCAAGCCTTTATATAGGCATGGTTATGGTGCGTGGGAGTTTTACTAGCATCCTAAAAAAGCTGCATGTATTCTGTAATATCCTCATCATTGTATAAAATAAATAAGTAGGTCTGTTTTGATTGCCAATGTGTAGTTTGACAACTTGTGTACGAGTCATAATCTAAGAAAGAAATAGGAGATGTTCTTCCGATATTAGTAATGTACTATACTCAGACGTAAATTCAATAAAAATTTCAAGATTCCAGATGATATTTTGCCATAGCCCATAAACAATAAAATCTCATTGCATCCTTATGATTCATAGCTCATACGAGCTTGACGTACAAAATATCCTTTTAGCAATATTATGAATATTTTGGTGCTGTAGTTAAAATTTTGATTATTTAGTTTAGAAAGGCAAAAAAGCTGAAATTGTGTGCCAATGTATATAAAATGGGATCAACTGGTGTTTTGATCACCATTGCTGCATATAAAATGGGAACTGCAAATAGGATATCTTTGCAGTCTTCTATGACACATAGGATGTAGTTTTATCACTACCATCTCTTTTACCTTCTGGTGTTTTAATGTACTATCCCCGTGACTATATTGATCTTTTATTACATTGCAGTACCCATGTATTTGTCCCCTAGGAGGTGGTTGCCTATAAATAGCTATGTTTTTTGCTGATTAAACATAACCACCCACCCACTATACCACAAGGCTTGAACGCAATCTCCCATAAAGGGACAAGAGGGAAATACCGCTAGAGTAAGAACCCTTTGGATTTTTTTATGGTAGCAGTTCATATGCATAGATGTTGTGTTACTTAGGTTTGGTTTTTGAAGTAATAATCTGCATGAGCTATGTAAGTGTTCTAAATGCAGCCACTTCTGTTTCAGTTGATAATCAAATTCAATTCTGATGTATTGAACTTCTGTCATACAGAAACGATACGAAGACATTTCAGTGTTGGGGCAAAGGCCAGCCGAGTGAATTTCATTGGGGTATATTCTCTTCATGGTCTGATGTGGTTCTATTTGAGTCCACAAAAAGATGATCTATTGATCTCACAATAAGTATTTAGTTATTTGGATATATTTCGTTGTAACCTTTGAACTCTTGGACCATCTGACCTTTTAAGGGTAAAGAACCTTTGTTTAAAAGTATGCAAGGTCTTGTGAATTGTTTGTTACGTTGTCTGTTTGTATTGCCTGCTATTGACATGAGCAGTTGAGCTCGGATTAAAAATATCAGTCATTTCAGTGATTGTTACCATTCCTAAAAAAATACATTGATACAGGCTGTCGTTGGATGTGTTTCTTTATCTAACCATTCTTCTGTTAAAAATGAAATGGCAACCACTTTTTTTCTAGGAACCAAGAGAATGGCTTCTTGGTCTTGGCAAATAATCTTCGCTTTGAGGGGAACCCAAAAACTAGGAAGATCATGCTGTTTCATTCATGGACATGTAATCTGCTGATATATTAATTTTAAGTTGAGAATTTAAGAATTCAATTTCTGATCCTCCTTTTCTTTAATTTAAGGATCATCTAAGCATCAAATCCTTTGCATAGGGGCAAAATTACCAATAAGTTTTTTTTTGTAGACACACACAATTGCATTTTGTTGCCAACTTGGATGTCCTCCCAAGTTTTATAGGAGGATTTTTTTGTAGGAGTAGAAAGTAGACAAACGTAGAATGAAATAGAATGTAATAAATTTTAGAGAAATTACTTGAAATACTTTTATTAAAACTTATTTCTAACTTTTCTAACCTTCCAACCAAACTTATTTCTTAGAATACCAAATGTTTAATTTGTTTTTCAAGCGAAGGTCTTTCTTTCCCCTCTATTCTTTATATTATTTTCTCCTTTACTCTTTTTGAGTTTTTTCATTCTATATCTATGCCTAGTGCACGCACTTGAATACATGATATTTGTACATATTTAGTACGATTCAACAATATTGGTATAATTTGGTGACCTTGATCCAATTTCGATCGTGCAGATTTTGTACATATTTAGTACGATTCAACAATATTGGTATAATTTGGTGACCTAGATCCAATTTCGATCGTGCAGATTTGTAAAACGGGAACGTGATGGTTATCGATTTGATTTTTTACATATGAACAAGTTTGATGGTTATGTTTAAAGTGAATTAGACTATTTTTGTGGGGATATGTTCGTGTATATATATGTGGAATTTATACTTGAAATTACGATCACAGATTCTCAGGCGGTGATGTGAGTTTTTATTTTGAATATTTCTGGTTAATTGAGGGAAAAGATGGAAATTTATTTGATTAATTTATTTATGTTGATTCTAGTGATTTTTTTAATATAAATATTGTGCTTTATCTTTTATTTTGTATTTGGTTGATTCGTGTAGAAAATTGAGTTGCAATTAATTGTTTTTTGCCACATATAAAAGTTTCAAAACTATTTAGACGTTGTAGGAATGTATATCAGGTGTTTCAGAAATATAAAATTGCAGTTGTCAAAAAAAATATATATAAAATTGCATTTGGTTAGTTCTGATCAGATTTTGCATTCGATTATTTATGGTATGCAATCTATATAAACCTGAATCAATTTGGAATAAAAAATGTTGGTGTTGTATTATTAGGCTTTTACATGAAGAAAGTTCTGTAAAATTAAAGGAAAAGAAAAAATTGCTCAGATACCTTGACTAAATTTATTGATGATCGGAGTGTAATTTCAGCTTCTGAATTCTGATTATCGGTTAATTGAGAATATCGGTTAATTTATAATAGGCGTAGTTCTTTTTTAGATTGCAAAAGTTACTAACGTACTTGAGATAAAATTGTATTTTTGTAAAAAAAATATCAAAATCGTATTTTTTGTAATAAGAACAGTTAAAATCGCTTTTTAATAGATATCTTGTTATATTTTTAAAATATTAACTTTAACATAATGTATATTTTTTTAAATCCTTAAATTTTGCTCATTTGTTCTCTACTTAAAACCATGTGCTCTCAAGTTAAAGTTATATATATAGAAAGAATATAATTAATTATTAAATTATAAATTTTATCTTTTTATTTAAAAAGTATGGATATATAAGGGTGGTAATTCGAGTCGAGCACCTCGATATACGAGTTCAATTGGAGAAAAGATTTGAACTCGTTTGTTTAGATGAGTTGAGTCAAGGCCGAACTTGATTCGAACTCGATAAATCTGGCTCGGTTAAAATTTGAATTTGTGTAAAATTGCTGAAAAATTATTTTTTAATTTATAAATTAATTTAAATTTTTTGTTTGTATTTTTAATTGTTGAGCTCACGAGTAAACCTGGCTCGGCTCGTTTAAACTTAGATCGACTAACTTGTGAGTAAAATTGACCCCACTCTTGTTAAATTAGTCAAATTCGGTCAAAAATTTGAGTTCGTTTAATTTATTTGAGCTCAACTCGTTTAAAAATACTAGAACTTGTTTAATGAAAATCGAACTCACCTTGGTTCAAATTACAACTCTAACCTGATTATAAAATCGAACTTGTTTATTTGACAAGTTATAAAATGAAACACTATAGTTTAAGTAATATTCTTTAAGATTTTCTCTGGGAGTAATATTCCTTAAGAGTTTCGTCATTGCGGTAGGTCAAAGAAATAAGAACTGGCTTAATATCTTTAAAAAAAACAAGTGTTAATTTCTTGTCACGCAGCTGGACCCAAGAGCATGCATCAACATAGTTTAAGTACATGTATATTATTAAAAAGAAAAAAAGATAAATACTAATTAAGGAAAGAAAAAATGGAGCCAAATAACATTTCCTAGTTGCAATGGCGGAACCAGAATTTTCAAATAGCCGGGGTTAAACTAATAAATTATTGAGTTTTGAAAGTTAATCGGGGCTCAAAACCAAAGTTTTAATGATTTTTAACTAAAAATGATGACTTAAAAAAAATCTGTATTGATTTTTGAAGGTCAGCCCGGGCCACAATCTAGGGATGACCCCCGTTGGTTCCGCCCCTTCCCAGTTGCATGTCGATACAGTGCTACCAAGATACATTATGTGCTAGACTACTGATAATACAGATTTAGCATTAACGAAAACGCTGTTTCTGAAATATTTACCTGAGCTTGCCCCAGAATGATACCAATGCAAATCACTTTTTGAAATTTTCTTGTTTGGTACTCTTTTCTGCAGCGAGTTATGTTTTTGGTCCAACTCTTCAGAAAAGCTTTATATTCTCTTGGTCTTTCATTGTTTATAAAGGCTAGTATCTGTAAACTACATCTAGAAGATTGTTATTTTTTATGCTAACTGCTATGTAATGCGTAATATTGATATTTACCAAATTCGAATGAACTTTGTAATCTTCAACGGGGGAGCAATTTATTTACAGATTTTTAAATATCCAATATAATTATAAATTATTATATATCCAAGTGTCTAACAGTACTATTCCCTTGAATACACACGCAATGAAAAGAAATCCTAATAATTAATTGAAATACTAAACCCTTTATTCTTATTATACAGAAAAATTCTTCTGGTGCTTGAATAATCAATGTTGTTTACATGTCACATTGAAATTACCGGATATATCTAAACAATATTTTTAAATTTCGAAAAGCTGGACACTTCATTATCTAATGAAAATCTACCAAGATGTAAGTTTTCATATTCTATAAATAGCGAACGGCTCCTTTTATGAATCTCATCAAGTAACTAGTAAGATACGTATTTAGAATTATCATACAAACAAAAACATGCAGCCAATATTAGCCTTATCTGCTCTTCTTGCCCTCCTCTTGGTATGTTGAGCAAACCTCTGGCTTCGTAATATGAGTTGTTTAATTTATTTTGTCACTATAACACTTTAACATTTGTGCAGATTGCAAACACTTCACATGCAAGGCCTGGTACGGGAGAGTACTTGCATGTTATGAACAACGAGGCAATGCCAATGGTTCAAGGCCTTGTGGATATGAGAACTTCTGCTGATTCCTCTCTCTACAACAAAAGGAGGGACACAAAAGTTGCAAATGACATTGTGCATGAGAAACTAACTGTTGTTGAGTCCAATCCCATACCAGATGTTATTTTTCGTATGAAAGGAAAGAACTCATATGTAGATGAGTTTCCTATACCAGATACTAGCATGTTTTCGTGTAACAGACCACCCTTTTCGGGCCATTAACTTACAAAATCTAAAATACAATCCAACTTATTAATCCAAAACTCTATTACAAAGATAACTATTACAAAAGCGCAGTTAACAATGATAAGTCCACAATCAGTCTACTCCAAATCTAAGATCCTCGAAAACCAATCCACTTCATCCTCCACTTGCACCAAACCTGAAATTGTAAGTAATGAACTACATAGCCCAACAAATAAGCAATCGATCTAACTAGTCGAGTCAAGTAACAAGTAATACATATAACAAAACATAATTTTCGACGTGATAACTGTACACATAACTTTTCGATACACTTTCTTATTCTTATTCTTATTCGATACAGACGATACAGATAACCACATAAACAACTATAATTCAAAACCCATAATATATGTCACGACCACTACAACCCGGTGATAACGGTCCTAAATTTTCTAAAAACTGTCACTACAACTCGGTGACTCGGTACTAAGTTGTTATTCTTATTTTCACAAACCATGACATAAATCAGAGTTCCAAACTTACAGTTGACACACAACACATATATAGTAATACACGTCACCTCAAAATATAATCACTTAGCCCAAATTTTTATAATCAAATATACACGTATAACACATAATTTGAAAACACATAATTTGAAAACACTAGAAAGATCGATCGAAAACTTGTCTCAACCTCGCAAACTAGATTTTCATAACATATTTAAACCTATATTCAATCCTTAGAAAACTCGCAAACTCGAAAACGTCACATCTCACACGTCGAACTTCTTCATAACTTCAATTCTGCCTAGATATGTATTTCACCTTTTTGACCTTCTTAACGATGTTTCCTCGAAAAATATAAAACACGAAAGTCGTAGAGAACAAAAAGATCTTTCTAAAAAGTTCAGAATCAACGAATTCCGACTTACGATAAATTTACTAAGAATTTTATAAGATATCTGAATTGTGTATGGAAAATCCTACGAATTTTAATAACAAAGTTGAAGAAAAAGAATAAAGATTTGTATGGAGAGAAATTTATAACTGTTTAGTCTTGATGGCTCGAAAAAATTATGAAAAAATGAGGAGGTCTCAATCAATATATAGAGTTTTAAAACCCTAAAATAAAACTACCAGAATCAAATCCGCCCCATATTCAAAAATTCATTATTCTAATCTAATTTTAATTCCGAATCTTTATCCAATTTTAATCCCTTTTTATTACTATTAACCTGTTTTATTATTCAAAAAAAATACGGGATATTACATTTGGTGATTCTCGATTGAAAAGAAAGGAGTCTTATGAGCATGGATGAGCTAGTCTGGTGTTCGAGTACTAAATCTTACAAGCTATATATCGTGGTAAGCTTTACATAATTACATGTAACATAAGAATAAAATGGTTCCCAAGTCTTCATTTTATTTATCTTCGATCACCTAGCTAGTTGAGAATAATAAGTGTGTCTTTAAGTTGGCTAGTCCTGGTTTGCTTACTGAATGACATATTGAATTTCTCTATTATGTGTATAGTGCTGTATAAAAAGTGACATTGTTTAGTTTTTGGTTCAGTTCATCATGTTAGAATTCAAACTCTCTAGAAGAAATAAATAGTAATTAGCAGTTGGGTTACATGGCTATAGAAGGTTGAATAAATGTATGAAGACAGAGACCAATAAATCTCTTGAAAAAATGGTAGGCAAAGACGACAATCACTCATGCATTACTTATATCCATACACGGTGTGAAGAAAAAAATTGCAACAGTTTTATACTAAATTATGGGCTAGAAGAAAGTCAGTTCTGGTGTGCTGGAAACTGGCAAATATTAGTTGGTATAAAATCAAAAGGTGGTGAAATATGTGAACGGAGGAAAATTCAACAGCTCCTGGAAATGAGCCTAGTCTTCAGGATGGTCAAGTTTGGCTTGTAATAAATATAGCATATAGTAAGCAATGACCTCATGTATATTTAGTTAGTCTATAAATAGAACCCCAGCTAGTTCATTTGAATAACACACCGAGTGAAATATTGTAGAGAAAAAAATAGAGTTGTAGCTCTTAAGAGAGAAAATGAAAAGGCTGAAACCTTATTGTTGTGAAAGTTGTAGCTTATTATTATTATTATATACAACAGGTGTGTGTTTGTGTTATACAAAGCTTTTATATATTTGGTGTAAGCCCATAAA
>QRFB01011641.1:10432-27606 GCA_008931105.1 Oenanthe javanica
TAAGATGATCTATTCCGTTAGGAATCCAGATATGTTCCATCTGGGGAGGGAGACAAGGATCTATAATGTAGCAAATGATCCAAGTTTTCTCCTATCACCTATGAAGGCATGTTGATTCAGTCGGAATCATCAATCATCCTTCCTTCCTTGATATGGAAGTTTAGAATAATTGCTTCCATCAATTCATCCTTAGTGTGTGACAATCCTTACAGTGCATNCCAGATATGTTCCATCTGGGGAGGGAGACAAGGATCTATAATGTAGCAAATGATCCAAGTTTTCTCCTATCACCTATGAAGGCATGTTGATTCAGTCGGAATCATCAATCATCCTTCCTTCCTTGATATGGAAGTTTAGAATAATTGCTTCCATCAATTCATCCTTCCTGTGACATTTCAGTTGCTCCCTCTTGATCCCAATTGTTGTTACCTTTTAGATACCAATTGGGTTCTTCAAAATAAAACAATTTATTTGTGGTTTCTTGAAAATGTGAGATGAAATTAACTCTTCATTTAGTAGTCTTGGCTGACAGGCTGAATTCAATAGACTCACTATGTTGAGAGAATGAACCTAGTAACAGTTTTGCATTTTCCAAGTCTCTACCCTTTTAAGAGAACACAGATGAGCTAACAGTTGTCTCAGTTTTTATTATATGAAACACCTTTCTTGAGACAGAGCTGTTGGTTCACTCACATAACCAACCTTATCAAATGCACTCAAGGCATTGACACCCTCATTCTTAACAATTAGGTATTCTATTTAATGGTAAGAGAGATGGATACGATAGTGTTTGTGTGTTTGGTTCTAAGATATTGGATAGAGATTGATGCCAATGATTAGGATCTAACTGTTAGAAACTATTGGTTGATCAAGCTCATAGATCTTTCCTACTTCTCAAAAGTAACGTGAAATAATCAGCACTGTTTTATATTTGTATAGAGAATAAAAAATTAACGATGCCAACTTATATTTGATAATAAAAATAAACTTACACACATATACATATAGAAATAATGACACTAAAAGTTTGAAAACAAAAATAATATAAAATATATTTAGAGTACGAATGCCAATCGAATAAACTATACAAAAATATGGAAAATCTTCTTGAGTTTTCTTTTTCATTTTGTTTGTTTGTTTTTGATATCTCTAAGGAATATATACAGTATGTTTACAAGGATTGCTTAAAAATTAAATATGCAATTAAAACATCATGTAATAATCAATTCATGTTTAACATCCCTAACTCACTAACTAACTTAGAGAAAGTGGATTCATCAAGTGGTTTTGTGAAGATATCAACAATTTGATCTTCTGTGGGTACAAAATATAACACCACAGTTCTATTCATGACATGCTCTCGGATGAAATGATACATTATGTCTATGTGCTTGGTTCTTGAATGTTGTACTGGATTATTGGAAATAGCTATAGCACTTGTATTTGCATAGAAAATTGGAATTTTGTTCAACGTAATCCCATAGTCATTTAGCTGATTCCTTATCCACAAGATCTGTGCACAACAGCTACCTTCCGCAATGTATTCTGCTTCGGCTGTCGAGGTAGACACCGAGTGTTGTTTCTTGCTGTACTAGGAGATCAACCGACTTCCCAAAAACTGACAACTTCCAGAAGTACTTTTCATGTCCATCCCGCACCCTGCATAATCTGAATCTTTATAGCCTATTAGGTCAAAATATGTATCTTTAAGGTACCAAATTCTAAGATTTGGTGTACCCTTTAGATATCTAAAAATTCTTTTAATAGCTATAAGATGAGATTCCCTAGGATCAGATTGAAACCTTGCACATAAGCATGTTGCAAACATTATATCAGGTCTACTAGAAGTTAGATATAATAATGAGCCTATCATACCTCTATAGCTTGTGATGTCAATTTTCTTACAAGTTTCGTCTTTGTCAAGCTTGGTGGCTATTGGCATTGGGGTTTTTGCCGGTGAAGAATCTTCAAGATTGAATTTCCTCAGAAGATCCCTTACGTATTTTGATTGGCAAATAAAAATTTCATCTTCCTTTTACTTTACTTGTAGTCCCAGGAACAATGATAGCTCACCCATCATGCTCATTTGATACCTACTCTGCATTAACTTAGCAAATCTCTTGCACAAGTTTTCGTTAGTAGAACCAAATATAATATCGTCAACATAAACTAGGACAAATATCATATCTTTATTATGCAATTTATAAAAGAGAGTTTTATCTATGACGCCTCTAATGAAACCATTTTCAAGTAAAAACTCAGAGAGAGTGTCATACCATGTCCTCGGTACTTACTTTAGTCCATAGAGAGCTTTGAATAGAAATTATACAAAGCCAGGGGGCTGTTCCACATATACTTCATCTTCTAACTCTCCATTCAGAAATGCACTCTTCACATCCATTTGATGGAGTTTAAAATTGGAATGTGCTGTGAATGCCAGAAATATCCTGATGGCTTCAAGTCTTGCAACTGGTGCGTAGGTCTCATCATCATCAATTTTCTCTTTCTGGGAGTAACCTTTTGCCACAACTCTGGCTTTGTTCCTTGTAACAATGCCATCACCGTCTAACTTGTTCATGTATACCCATTTTGTGCCAATAACAGATCTATCTTTAGGCCTGGTTACCTGTGTCCAGACTTCTTGTCTCTCAAACTGATTGAGCTCTTCTTGCATGGTAAGAACCCAATCTGGATCAATTAATGCATCTTCAATCTTCTTTGGTTCTTCTTGAGATAGAAAAACTGAAAATAAACATTCATTTGAAGTTGCACTTCTGGTTCTAACTCCAACATCTAGATCACCTATGATCAATTCTAAAGGATGATCTCTGCTCCATATCCTTTCCCTTGGTAGGTTTGATCTTGATGATTCGCCTCGATATACATTGTGATGTTGTGTTCTGCCAGTGGATCCATCATCTCCCTCTGAATTGCTGCCTGAAGTACTTGTTGATCCACCACTGGTATTAGTAGTATCTCTAGTGTTTCCATTATTTCCACCACTATTACCTGGATCATTACCATCATTGTAGTCATCATTTCCTGCTGCAACCTCAGGTTCTTCTTCGTCATCAGAATGTGAGTCTGNACATCACCTGTTACAGCTTCAAGTTCTTCTTCACTATCCAAATCTGAGTCTGGATGACTATCAAGTTTTAATGACTCAGAAGAATCATCAGTTTGGATACTTGGGAGTTTAGTGTCATCAAAAATAACATTGACACTTTCTTTTACTTGGTGATGATCAATTATGTACACCTTATATGCTCTTGTTGAATAATCGACAAAAATAGCTTCATGTGTTTGGCCTCAAACTTGCCACGATGTTCATGTTCATCTTTCAGCATATACATTTGGCTCTGAATACATGAAATTACTTGAGTGTAGGTTTCTTGCCAGCCATTAATTCATAAGATATCTTCATATGATCTTTGTTGATCAGAGTTCGATTCTGGGTATAACATGTTGTGTTTACTACTTCAGCCCAGAAGTAGATAGGTAACCTTGATTCACTTAGCNAAAGTAGATATGTAACCTTGATTCACTTAACATTGTTCTTGCAGCTTCAATCAGGGTTCGATTTTTCCTTTCTACTACTCCATTCTGTTGCGGAGTTCTTGGCGCTGAGAATTGTCTTGTTATCCCTNATGTTGCGGAGTTCTTGGTGCTGAATATTGACTTGTTATCCCCTTGTCTGAGCAGAAGTTATTTAGAACTTCATTTTTGAATTTTGTTCCATTATCTGATCTGATTGCCTGGACAAGTGACTTTGAATCTAACTCAATCAGCTTTACATGATCAATCACCAACTATGGAGTTTCATCATTAGATTTCAAGAATAAAACCCACGTATACTTTGTGAAGTCATCTACAATCACTAAGGCATATCTCTTTCTTGACATAGACATAATATTTACTGGACCAAATAAATCCATGTGAAGGAGTTGAAGTGGTTCAATGATGTTTGTAGCGTCTGTGCCTCTGTGACTTGCTTTCTTTGACTTCACTTTCTAACATGCCTCACACAATACTTCTGGTGTAAATTCCATCGGAGGCAGTCCTCTCACCAAATCCATCTTGACTAAAGAGATCATTGTTTTGAAGTTCAAATGAGAGAGTTTCTTGTGCCATAGCCAGCTTTCTTCTGATGAAGCTTTTGAAACGGTTTGCTTCATCTTCAGTTCCAGAGTTGAGATCAGCTACGTACAATTTTCATTTCCTTACTCCATGTAAGGCCAGTTTGTCATCTTTAGAATGAGCTATTAAGCACTTCTCCTTGATAAAGTTTACCTTGTACCCTTTATCATAGAATTGACTGACGTTGAGTAGATTGTGCTTAAGTCCTTCCACTAAAGAGACGTTTTCAATGATAACATTTCCAGTATTTAACTTTCCATATCCCATAGTCATTCATTTGTTGTTATCTCTAAAGATGACGATCGGGCCAGCTCTTTCAACCACGTTTGATAGCAGGGCTCTATCTCCGGTCATATGCCTTGAAGATCCGCTGTTCTGGATCCATATAACCCGGTTTACCTGTTTAACTCCCTGTAAATATCAAACAGATTAATTCATCTTCGGAACCCAAAATTGATTGGGCCTGGCATACTTAAAGAATTGACCTTTGTCAGCTTTGACAATAGATCCTTTTCGAATAATAGCATTATCCTCATTGACTGTTCCTACCTTCTTATAAACAGTCTTAATAACTTTCTGTTTAGACTTAGGAATATTTGTTTCCTTCTTCACAGGTGAAGGAGTCGCAATCTTGGATTTTGTGAATTTATTATTGATGTGTTGTCTAGGTGTCATGTTATCTTTCTTAGCAATCATGTGTTTAAAATAAACAGTCATAGCATTAAAAGTACATAACATACAATTCAATATACCACAAGGTTTATGGAAAGCATCAATAATAGACATGTTATTCAAAACAGTAGGTGACTTAACATTTTCTACTTTAACTTTATCAGCAGTTTTAAAGTTCTCAGTAGAATGAAATTTGTTGTTACTATTCCTACTATTAAAAAACGTATTAGGTCTGTTCACTTTATTCTTTAAGTCTTTTGCACTTATACCAGGATTGGGCGATTTAGAAGTTCCCACATCTTTCACTGGTGTCTGAGGTGCACTCTTCTCTTTTTAGACATTAACTCCTTGTATGTCCTTAACATGTTCCTTCTTTTCTTTTCTTCCTCGAGATCCTCTAACTGCATTTCATAAGCAATCAGTATAGAGCTCTCAAGGATTGGTTCATCTATGGGGGTTATGAAAAGAGGTTTAGGTGTATCTTTAACAACATGTAGGATACCCCTTTCTTCAGCACTTTTTCTGAAAGGGGTTATGTTGCTTGGCTTTCCTACAGATTTATTGTACTCGAAGCCTATTCCAACTTTTCGGTTTATTTCCTGTTGGTCAACTAGGTACTTTACAATATAAGAGGAATTCTTATATGCTAGATACTTCTTCTTCTCCTCCTCAATTTGATTTCTGAGATAGGCTTCAACTTTAACATAACAACTGACTCTATTGACTTGAAAAGCTAAGTCCTCAGTCAATTTGTCAGTCAACTTGTCATTTTTTTGTTTTAACGATTTTAAATCTTCATTCTCATCAGTTAGAACTTTGTTTTTGAGAATCAGTTGCTTAACTTTACCTCTTTCACCATCTAGTTCTTTACCTAGCAATGCAAACATTTTAGGGCAAGAGGGATTTACATCTATTCCTCCTTGTTGAGTAGGAGACAGTGGTTCTCCGGATGAAGCCATAAGAGCAAGATTTCTCATCTCTTCATCATCATCATTGTCTGAGTCATCCCAGCTTTTGCCCTTTGCTAGATAAGATTTGTCTTGATGCTTTTTCACAAGTGCATCATACTTTTCCTTGAGCTCTTCTTAAGACTCTCTCTTATTCCCTTGCTTTGGCCTTTTGCACTTAGTTGCAAAGTGGCCTAGCTCATTGCAGTTGAAGCAACGAAACTTGCTTCTATCAACTAAGCTGGTCTTGTAACCGCTTCTTGATACAGCTGATGAAGACCCTCATTTTTGGTAATTTCCAAAATTAGGTTTGATTTTGTAGGAGTAGTTCCTTCGGAATCTCATGTTGCCAAACTTCCTGGTAACCATAGCAAGAGATTCATCTTCCAGCTTATCCAGTTCTTCCAAAGAGTAGAATTCATCATCTTCTTGTTTATCAGAAGTATGTCCAAATTCTAGAACCACATACTACATTGATTTATTTGAAGGTACATCAGCCTTCACTTCCATCTTCTCAGGTGCTTCCACTATTAGTGCTTTGGAAGAACTCAGAACCATACCTCTTCCATGTGTTTCTCTTGTCTGAATCTACTCCAATTCATAGGTCTTTAGCACTCCGTAGAGTCTGTCTAGTGTAAGTTCTTTTATGTTCCTAGACTCCCGAATAGTTGCGATCCTATGTTCCAGATGCTCTGGCAAGGTTAGAAAAAACTTCATGTTGACCTCCTGGTTATGATAATATTTCCCATTGAGGTTGAGCTCATTTATTAATTTATTCAATCTCTGAAACACCTCAGAGATACCCTCACCAGGGTTGGATCTAAACTGCTCGTACTGGAAGGTCAGGATCTTCAATCTATTCTCTCTGACTTCTTCAGTCCCTTCGTTGATTATCTCTATTATATCCCATACATGTTTGGCATTTTTACAATTGACCACATGATTGTACATGACGTAGTCTAGGGATTCTATCAATATGAGTTTGAGATTGTTGTCCGGGACACAACTTCCTTTTCTTCAATTATGTAGTCATCTAGACTTTTCGGAAACTGTTTGTGAGGAATTACGACCCTATCTTCCTCGTGTTGGGGAATAACTGTTATTGGGGGTTCAACACCATTGGCCAAAATTAATGCATACTTGGGATTGACAATTTCAATGAATAATAGCATTTTATGCTTCCACAAATTATAGTGATCTCTATCAAACTATGGAATTTTAATGCTCGTCACTTTTTGTCTACCCATCTTTAATAAGATTAAAAATTAAGTATTTCAAAAAAAATATTTTAATTTTAGACTTAAAACAATTTTTGATCAAAAAAAATTAGAAAAAAAATTATTTCGAATAAAAAATTATTTCAAATTAAAAATATTTTTTGAGATCTATATGAGTTGCGGAATTTTTGGTTCGGATATGATATTAATAATATCAACTAGCTCTAATGCCAATTGTTGTGTCCTGATATTATAGAAGGGGGGTTGAATACAATACCTATAAATTGTCGTGAAAACTTGGATTTAAAATATTGTTTTAATTAAACACGAAATATTAATCTTAATGAAATACTGTTCAAGTAGAAGATATAATTTTTTTAACTTGAAAATTATTACCAAAAATATATGATGAAAAGTGTATATAATTGATAAAATAATCTAGTACAAATTTGACATGACGTATTCGGGTTTAACAATTATACTCTAAACTTTGCACAGAAATCTGTGAATATTACAAAGCATACAAATTTCTGAATTTGAATGTTTTTCAATGAACTAAAATATGAAGTGGAGACATCATATTTATAGAGGTTCGTAAAGCTTAGCATGACTTTTCACTATGACTTTATTTAATGGAAATTAAGCCTTGTATGACTTTTCAAAAGGCTGGGCATGACTTACAAAATTCAGTATGACTCTTAGAAAAATCGGTATGACTTTTCTAAATTCATATTCAGCATAACCTTTAATTAAATAAATCAGAATGACTTATTCAAAATCGGTATGACTTTTCCAACCTAGAGCTCGGTATGACTTATTCATAAAAATCGGTATGACTTTCTTTATATTATTCAGTATGACTTTTATTAATAAAATTCGGAATGACTTATTAAGAAGTAATTTGAATTATATTAAAAAATCATACTAAGTCATATATTTTATAATAAATTAATTCTACTTAATTTAATTAGTTAATTTATAAATTAAATTAAATTCAACTTGAATTGATTTAATTAGATAAATTAAATAATCAATTAACTTTTTATAGTAGAATTAAAATACTATCTTAACTTTTATAACCTTGTAGTCATCTTCGAAGTCTTTCCGTCTTTGCTTTGTCTTATGTTATAAAACCACTTGAGCTAACTGAAAAATAAATATTATTTTAATTAACACACAAATGTACTGTCTGGTTCATTTGTGTCATACTAATAAATATTCTCCACTTATAAACTCTTAAGATGTGGCCTTCTATCATTCTTTTACTTTACTATCTTTCCTCTCTTGTATTCTTCTTCTAGAATCTTCGTGTAGTAGGCACTTGAAATCTTCTGTATCTTCTGAATTCTTCTGAAATACTACTTCTTTCTTTTTCACTGACGCTTGAATATATTAATGAACTTCTTCCAGTGTTGAGTAGTAATCTCATAAAAATACTTTTGATAATATGATTTTTCGTGTCTAGTTGACTTTCTTCGTCTTGATTCTTGTTTCAATATTTATTATTTACTTCACTTTCTTATTGAGTTGAGTTGTCATCTAATTATTACAAATAGGCCTAGACATATGTCTTTCAAGAGTCAAACTCTTCAGCGTCTAACTCATCAAGGTCTAGACTTCAAGAATCTGCGGAGTTCTCAGAGTCAAGTAACTTAGTGGGAGCATCATTAAATGAGTTTAGTCCTCAAACCGGAAATGCCACATGTTTAGAGGGAGCTTCTAGCAGAAGGAATAAACTTCCTCTAGCTAGAAAACAGTCAAGGTTTCATATTTCTGATTTGATATTTGGTGATCCTGAAAGTGGTATGCAAACTAGAAGGGCTACTCAAAATGAATGCTTATATATTTCCTTTCTTGTAAAGAATGAACAAAAAAAGGTTGAAGAAGCATTGCAAGAGCTTGATTGGATCATTGCAATGCAAGAGGAACTATATAAATTTGAAAGAAACAAATCTAGAGACTTGTGCTAAGACCAAGAAATAGAGCAATTGGATGCACTTAGAATATAGTCCCTGATTATAACAAATTATATTTTTCATTGCAAAATTTTTACTTAGTAATTTACCTTGACAGAGTCTAGATTAGACTCTAAGGGTTCCATAAACTCTGATATTATAAATGTCTACAGCCTTTGACAACACAACTCTATATTCTCTCAAACTGTTAAAATTCGCTCCTACAGACTCTCATTAAAACTGTTTAAAATTCACTCCTACAGACACATATTTTAAGGTGTATTTTAAGGATAGTTCCATAACTTACTTTTAAAATTTTCTTTTTTTTTGTATAAAAATTTAACGATGCTATTTTTATACAAAAAAGAAAATTTTAAAAATAAGTTACGGAACTATCTTTAAAATATACATTAAAATACGTGCCGGATACTCCCTCCGAAATGTAAAGAATCTAATAGGACGGAGGTAGTATATTATACGAGTGATTTACATATTGAAATAAATTTTATGTTAGTCATGGATAGATATATGTTTAACATGTTAACTGTTAATGATCTTATGTAATTTGTCATTAGCATGTGATTATTAATTTATAGTTTAATTTATTAGATTATGTATATAGTGATTGCATATTTTAAAATAGGTATGATCGAATGGATTGCTTATTTATTTCACCTTTTGATTGAATTTGCTATTCCTTTTACTTTGTTTTTATTTATGATATACATATAACTAAATTATTTTAAATGCATATAGTCATTTATTTAAATCAATTTCAGCCGTGGAAGTATAGAAAAGCTCATGGTTACCTCTTTATTTCAATGTACACATACTAGATAATAATGATTTTAATTGGCTTAGATATTATGTGATTACATGCACGCACATCAGGTTTCATATTAATTATTATTATATTTATTAAATATTTGCCATGTCTTTAAGTCATATACTGATATGTATATATTCATCTTATTGATTTATTCTCGGACAATGCTGGACAATGCTGATGTGAATATTTTCTTTGAACTTCTTTAAAGGTTAATTGTGCCGATTAATTAAGTGCTTATTTCGTTAACACCCAAATACCTAGGAAGTCTAGGAAGTGTAATTTTATAAATTTGTGTAATTTTATAAATTTGTTTGGTTAGTACTAATGAGGGAAGTAGAAATAACTTGGAAGATTGAATGCCAAAAAATATGGGAAATTACTTACCCAACCCTCTTGATAACTTGTATTTCTCATATGAATTCACTTCCTATATAACTACCAAACACAATTTTACACTTCCCATGAATTCTAACTTCCCTAAGAAATTTAAATTTCATAGAAAATGACTTGCTATTGCATGCCAAACAAGCACTAAGTGTTTATCGCTATTAAGTTAAGTTTGTTTTTCGTACTTTCTGGATTATTTTAAATATTTTATATTTATAATATTTTGTTAAAAAATTTGGATCAAGAACATTATTTTAGATATAAGAAATTCTCAGTTAACTCTGCATTTTGAATCAGTTAGTAATTGCGTATAGTTTTGAAACTAACCTGCGACACCTTACTAGGATGTGCTTTGCACAATTTATGATATCTTAGTATGTGGCACATTATTGACAATTATGAACCTATGATATTGTGTCGGTATTTGTGATCTTAGGGAACTGTGAAATTAATATGTACTGAAATTTGAATTATGAAATTATGACTTTTGAACTATGAAAGTTATGAAATCTCGTAAACTTACTTCATCCACTAGTTATTTCGAATTATTTTCTTACTGGGTTATGTAGTTCATTACTTACAAATTTTTAGGTACTTTGTGAATGGATTACATTAATTTTTTACATATTTTCATCAATTAAAATTATGTAGATATGGGGGTAGAGAGAAATAATTGAGTGGTTAAGATTTAATTGAATTTAAAATTTTTAATAGCCAAGATTAGATCTCAATTCTCATTTTAATTGGGTTCTCATTTGAATATATATATATATATATATATATATATATATATATATATATATATATATATATATATATATATNTATATATATATATATATATATATATTGATATATATATATTGATATATATATATATATATTGATTATGGATTACATTTGGTCCTGAAAATTTCTATAATTTTCAGGTACTTTGTGAATGGATTACAATATAATTAGCGGCGGATGGTAAAAAAAATTAAAATCATACTAAATTAATAAGTTATGAATTATATTACATATTTATATTTGAAATCATTACTTAATTTAAATTTATAAATATTTTTTGACTAATTATCTATATAATTATTTAGTTTTAACTATTTTTAAATTTTAAAAATAATTTAAAATATATTATATCACCGCCGCGAAGCACAAGTTAAAGTATTTAAAAGTTCAATAATATATATTTGTGATTGTGAAGCTAAAAGGTAATTTGAGAAGTTTTATCCGAAATATCAAAATTGAATAAATACATAAATTATTATATATTTTATATGTAGAACGTAATAACCGGCAAAGATGGCGTCACAAAATTTTGAGTTGGAGATTTAATAAAATAAATATTTATGAATTAATATTATTTTTTTATTTATTATTAGTGGGAGTTAAATTGTTTTCCTATAAATAACTTATTGTATTTTTTTATTATAGAAAAATTTAAACCCTACCCCCACTATATGAGTATATTGTATAGGCTAATCATAGTCAGCCACAGGCCCACAACTATTGTGTGAATACGTCATTTTCGATTTCTTTCTTTTTTTAACTAATTCTTTTTGCATATTATATTTATACTTATGTATCAGTTGTGGCACATTTATGCTTGCTGCGTCCCCGTAACTATTACATGATTTATAAAAGGTTGAAATCTGGCTTTAATTTACAACAATTCTAAATGGCATAAAAATATTCTATTTCTTTATATTGCTAAAAAATATGATGTTGTTTCCTTAATTGTGATTTACTTTAGGGTGCAAATCTTTTTGGACAGACCATCTTGATATTTGAAACACAGTTCACTAGTGGCAGATTAATTATTTAAGCATATATATTGCAGTATTAATCTGTTACCATTAACTTTCCATATTATTAGACAAGAATCAACACAAAGACATTTAAAGTTTTATAGATAAAGAAAAACACACATCGACTGGACCTAACCACAGAACTTGAAGTGATTTGATGAATGAAATTATGAGTACCTAAATTACATGGAAAAAAACTACATGCTTACGATCTAATGCAATACATTACACCACACATTAAAAAGAAATGCACTAGATTAAACAAACATTAAAATGAAAGTCCATAGCTAAACTGCAACTTATAAACATGAATCATGTCTGGATATTACACAGCGAAGAACATTGATGCAACTACATATGAATCATGTCGGGAGAGCAAACTGTGTAAGAACATTGTTGATGAGATAATCAGACATGTAGCGATACACAGTTTGGGTAGGATGTACTGTGTCCCAGAAAAAATAAGTCGATGGATTTGGACAAACTAGAACAAATGGATTGCATGTTGCTCCCATGGTTAGGATTCCAACTCCACAGCAATTTCCAAAGGGTATATATATACCTACAACATTCATGTTTAATTAGGAAGATTAGATATTCATGTCAATTATGCACTACTTTCAGTATGTAGTCTACTGTGATGCACTAATGTATACTGCAGTATATCTTAAGATTTTCACAACAATTTTTATGCTCATTGTTTAGTATCTTTTTAATCTGTTTCTCTCACTTGAGAATATATTGTACCTAGTATGTAAAATATATATATACTGCTAAATAAGGAAAAAATGTAATTAGGATGAAGTTTGAGATGTAGATTTAGAAAAATGTACCATGGGAAACGGGATGGGTGGCTATTTCTTTCATGGGTGTGAAAATATCAGCATAAACAAGTCTGCTTCCAGGAAGTGAGGATTGCAATTGCGTTAACGTTGCTTGGAGTTTCCTGTTATACACCTGGGGATCTGAATTTGGGTTATCCAAACATCCGACCAGTCCTCCAAACTCTAGAGGACCACAAACGGGAGGAAGTCCAGCTATAGCCATATTCCGACATCCATCTTCATACAATGACTGCAATATATACACAACATATGTATCATGAAATTCTGTTGGGCAATAAAATACTCACTTATAATAAATAATATAATGAAGTCAAAATTAGAAACAGCGGACCTTGACAAACTTTTCAATTTGACCCATCAGAAAGTTTTGGTACTCATCCATGGTTTTATGAAACATTGGATTTGCATAGATGTTAAGGGCCACATCATTACTTCCTGAAGTAATGAAGACCAAAGAATTCCCAACAACATTTGCAGCCTCTGTTTCTCCCACCATTCCAATAAGCCTCTGCTTATAATCTTTGAAATATCTTTGGTACTGTTGTGTCACTGGAATAACCTGTGTTGCACTGGTCCTATCATCATAACCTGACCCAGCTGATGCGAAACAAACACCTGTAAGGAGCTCAGACTGAGAGAGGTTCGGGTCCAAGAATGGAGGAACTGTCTGTTTGAGACCCAGGGCATCAGCCAAAAAATCTGACATGAGTTTTCCATCGGAAAATCTACCCGTAGCAATACCACCAGGAAATGATATACCGTATGGTGGATGATTTGCTTGAACTATAGAAGGAATAAAATTATTATTTCCTGTATCTAGTAAAGAATCACCAAAGATGAGAATTGAAGAGAATTTTGGTAAAGCATTGCAGGTCATGAAAATGTTCAAAAGTTGAACTAAAGAGATCAAAAACAAAAGGATGGAATAAGCCATTAGAGCTAAAAGCTTTTGACTAAACAAAAGTTTGGTTTTCTTGAGACACTCTTTGTGTTCACAGTTTATATATATAGCAACTCCTACATTACATTTTTACAAAGAAAATAGGAAATTTTTATTGCTATATATAGAATCAAATATTCTTAATTTGGTAAATAATTATTATATTGATACGCTGACTCATAGTTTCCTCCCTATTAGTTGGATAATTCTATAATAAATTAAAAAAATGTGAAAAAGCAAATATTTTTATCAGCTAGGCTCATATAATAAGAAAAGTAAATGGTAATATAGATACAGAGAAAATGTTTACCTTTAAAACTCCTTTTAAATTTTAACCTCAAGTAGCTAGGCAAGATTCAGCCATTTTTTTTATATGTGGGTTTATTCTTTTGAATATGCATGAGATAACTGATGAAGTGTAAGATACCGATGTTTTCCACAATAGGATAAAATATGTGGATATTGCATATATCATTTATGTGCTATTTTTAATAATAAAATAATAAGATATTTCAAAATAAAGAAATATATATATATATATATAATTTACAATCACTATAAAAAAGGATATACCTTTAACGTGTTTAAGTGTATTTCCAATTTAGACAAATTTTATAATTAACAGCCATTGATTATTTTCCAAAACTTTGGTGTGAATATATATGATCTATATGACGTGTGGCAAGTTAAATTTTCAAAATACAAGTAGGCTATGAAGAATTGTAAATGATAGAATATATCAAAAGAACAGTGCTAGGACTCGAATTAAACCAAAGACCACATAATCTAAATTGACTTTTAATTTTAAATTAAAAAATGAATATGTATTTCTGTTATAAGTTAAAAAACAATTTAAAATTAAAAAATATTTAAATTAAAATTAGATAGGAGGTATTTTTTTAGTAATTTATTTTAATTTTATAATTTTATTTGATAAAACTTAATACAACCATTCATATGTACAACTTATAAATTTTTTTATATATCTTTAGTAACTCATAAATTATCTAAAATAATAAAATTATATAGGTAGATTTAATTTTAAATTATAAGTGTGAATTTTAAATTTATCCCAACTTAAATGTTTCAAATCAAATTAGCCCAATCCAACCGACTAGGACTACACCTGATTTTCAAATAATTTATTATTCACTAAAGATATATGTATTTGATTTTTTAGTATGCATTTAAAAATAGGTTGATTACATAACTAAAATTATTATTTCAAAAAAATTGTAAATAAATTTATTTATTTACAAAATAAAAATTTTAAAATAAAATTTTATATAATTAAAAATAGGCTTAAATACAATTTAAAACATGTATTATTAACACTATACAATTAAAACTTTCATTTAATATATTTAATAAATTTAACCCTACGTTTTTTGAATTTTATCAAAAAAAACCTATTCTTTTGAACTATATACAATTGAAACTTTTTTTAAAATAATTAGTAAATTTAACCCTATTTTTTTAACTATTTACAATTAAACCCCCTTTTTAAAATATTTAGTAAATATAACCTTGAGTTTTTAATTTTGGAATAAAATAAACTTTACGACCAAATTTTGAATAAATATTCCTAAAATGCATGATTGCCAATTTTAATTGTATAAATATTATCTAAGCATATTAGATATATACAATTATTAGAGTTTTTTTTATAAAATAGATATTTAGATGTTGGTTTCTATATTAATATGTCTATATGAATAATATATTATATATGTTCAATAAAATTTTAATATGTGTTTATATTATTCCCTTTTACCATCACATTTCTTATTTTCCCAGATAAATAGACTATTATAGAAGGGGTTGAATATAATAGTATCAAATAATGGACTTTAAAACACAAGTATGTAAAAAATGAACAACTTTGTATTAATGATAAATTGTATATAAAAGTCTCTCATGAAAATCAATGTTCTTAAGAGCCGTTAGGTTATAAGAAAGATAATTATGTGTGTTACTTTAATGTTAACCTACTTATGTGTTTATATAGACATAGTTACAAATCCAATTACAAAACAGATAATTATAAGAATAGCTTCCATAAGGTAACAGAATTGTATTCGAGTTCCTTCTTCACTATCCAAATCAAATTCTGATTTGTCTGTTTCCTTTTGTAACAAAATCCGATGATAAACTCTATCGGTTGATAATCTCTGATAGAGTATTCTCTGTTAGAGTAAACTCTGATTGAGTATTCTCTGATAGAGTAAACTCTGTCGACAGCTTCTTAAAATCTGATGACATTAGCAACTTAAACTTTGTTCTTGATATTCTCTGACAGCATCAGTGTTTGCTTTTCTAACATTTTCTCCCAATTTATGCTTTATTAAGTAAAACATAAATTCCACTTATGATGTTAGAAACAGAGACAAATGCATTAGGGTTTGAGTTTTCCTTCTTGACTTAAATTCTTCTGTAGGAGAAATTTTCTATAAGAAATTTGTCCAGTAGCTTCTTCTCAGCATTCTTCAACCATTCACTCAACTTCTCCTTCAACTCTTTCATTTGATCAGAAGAATCATCAATTTGGAATATTGCAGCTCTTAAGTTGTATATTGATAATCTCTCCATCCTGTCATCTAGAGGAATGCAACAGGCTTTCTTTTCATCAGGATTTAATATAAGTATAGGAATCCCTAACACCATTTTGACATTTGCATCTCATTTAACCATTTCCTTCTCATAATCATCTTCAAGCAAATATCCTGGTATATACTCCTCAGAGTTTATCATAATCAGCCTCTCATTCTTCTTCTTTTCATTGACTACTCCTTCAAGAATCTTCACCCACCTAGAAGTAGCTTCATTCTCATCATTCAGGAGATAAAGAACATATTCTAGTTCTTTAGATGATTTGTGAATCAAATTTTCTTCATCAATTTCCATAACTCTCTCATTCNTTTCTTCATCAATTTTCATAACTCTCTCATTCTCTAAAAAATATAGCAGCTTCTCTTTGGCTTGAGCACCATAAAAAATGTCCTTCACTATGTTAACAGATATCAACTTGTCTAGATGTTTTTGTGTCAAATCTTCCTCAAGCTTGGCTTTTAAAGAAAAAGGATCTATGAAGGTATTTGATTCACCCCTGTAGACTTTGGCTTAAGAATCACCAATACCACCCTTGTTTTTACCAAGTCTGGCATTAAGAGTTAAGGTTTCAGATTTAGTCCATAGAAGATCAGGCTTTTTCTTTCTTGTCAGAGTTTGCTATTCCTCTTACTCATCTTTAAAACTTATTCCACCTGGGAGAAATGTTGTTCCAGACATAATAAGAGGAGTTTTAGTTGGAGCTTTCTTTTGAATNATAAGAGGAGTTTTAGTTGGAGCTTTCTTTTGAATTGCAGGAGTAGGCTTTGATTGAACAATAGGCTTAGCTTGAGCTTCAATAGGCTTGGGAGATTTAGTAGGTTTGGCTTC
>QRFB01011642.1:2438-27604 GCA_008931105.1 Oenanthe javanica
TATCAATAGATATTATAATCCCGATTAGTACTCATAATCCCATCAACTACTTATATTACAAATAAGTATAATCATATATTGATTCCAATTATGACAACCTCAAATTAGTTCTTAGTCCCTTTTACTTAACACTTGTCTTACCCGATATTCACCTCCTTGGGGCTATCTTGACCGTTCATAAACCATCTCGTCAACGAATTTTAATCTAATCCTTTACTCCAATACGTAGTCATGTTATTCCTCAACATCTTTCGTGTTTTAACAGAGTCAAAATTATCCTTTTATATTGGCCAAAGTGGCTCGTCAAAACAGTGCCCCTAGCGTTGACATTTCTACGAATTACTATTACGCGACTCGCACTCCAACATTTTTAATAAATCAGAAAATGCATAATTAAATGCGAAACCACCTCAAGGAGCTTCTTGAGTATTTTTAATATTTATAAAAAATATTTTGATTTGGAACACATGAGTTTAACTTGGTGAAATGCATTTTACAAATCGAGTCAACTACGGGTTGTACTATTTTCACCGCTTTCACTAAATCGCTCATAACTCATTAACCGTTAACTCAAATGACACACCATTTTCGCATGCACGATCTAGAGAATTTCTAGAATACAATTCATCAAAAGTTTGGCCCTGGACAGATGACTCATTTTTCCAAATTTACTAAAGAAAGCAGTAGCTTCTTATGTGAATAGTGCATCGTGCAACTTTGGTTCCGATATTTTTATAAAATCAAAAAATTAACTTATGCCCTTGAAATTTTGGATAGGCCTTATTAAATGACCATATTACTTAACCTCCAAATTTTCAAAGTTTTTTGAAAATGCCTAAGTGGTTCGTTTAAGTCTCCAAAGTGAGTTCAATGTAGCAGTTTGCTCAATCGAACTACTTTCACTAAATCGGTTGTTTCTCCTAAACCGTAAATCATATCGACATGATTCAAGTGTCAAAACAAACTATGAAATAAGTTCTACACATCCATGGTCAGTGGTGTCTAGAAATATTTCATTGACAGTTAGTAAATCTTTGTCAAAACTGGTCTATATGCAAACGGACATTACGACGGCTATAAACGGAACGTTTTCCGAATTTAACTATGTTAATTTCATTAAACAACAACCCAATCCTCAAACTAATAAATTTAACCACAAAATCAGTTCATCCTCTTTAAAATCTCATCACCATCATCAATCTATAATATTCATCCAACAATATTCATTCATTTACATCCAAACTCCTTAAATCAACATGTACTTAAACATAACTTAAACTCAAGCTTATAACTCAAAGTAAATCAAAGGGTGGGTGGTGTTTATACCTTCCTTGGATACTTGTTTCCACCATTATTACCTGGATCATTTCAGATTAGATATGTTAAACCAGTTGCTATGATACAAGTTATTAGGTAAGATAAGTGTTACAGAAGGGGGGGTTGCATGCAACTTAATTAGTTATATCTAATTTTTGCTAACAACAAACAAGAATAATAATTAACAAGTTTTATGATGCAAACACTAAAAATAGATAAGCAAGACAAAGTTTTTAAACTTCAAAAATAATTTTATTATTTTTATTTTACTACAACTGACTGAAAATGAGTTCTAGCTTCGATAGATACAATAACAATGAATTTGCTAACATTTTTATACTTGAGAAAAAATCTAGCTCAGTTGCATAAGAGAAAGTATTTGTGAGATGTGTGTATTTATACTGAAACACATATTCCACTTACAAGTGTACTTTCCCTTGGTCCTAGAACAAAGCTCAAAATAGAAACTGTGCTTTTCTTGTTCAACTTTGTCTTCATTCCATTTGTAGATAAAGAGACTCTGAGATATGCATAAATCTTTGACTCTTTGAGCACGCTTTAACTTTTGCTTGTCTTCTCCCAAGTTGTAGTAGTAGACTTGACATACTAGATAGACATGTCCAAATCATTTCTTGTAATTTTACTATCTTAATCTGCTACCTGGAACAGACTGTCAGCTTCACTAAAAATTTACTGTCAACTTTTAGCTCCTCTATGGTGATAGTATCTTCGGCTTCGCATACTTTGCTGTCAAGCTTTGATATTCTATTAAAACATATTGTCTCCAAAGCTGCTGTCAACTATCTCCACCAAAGTTGTTGTCAGTAATACTTGTTGTCTTCAATTCTTCATTTCCCGCCAAGTATACTCTCAAGTTTTGATAGTCTATTAAAACATATTGTCTCCAAAGCTCCTGTCAACTATCTCCGCCAAAGTTGATGTCAGTAATACTTGTTGTCTTCAATTCTCCATTCTACGCTAAGTATACTGTCAAGGGAATAGTTATAGTCGTCTGTTCCAATTGTGTTGTCACTTGTAATATACTGTCATAGGCTTGAGTACTTGAAATGTTGTTGTCTGAGTTTTGAATCATGCTGTGCAGGAACACTTAGTGAACTTCTACTTCACGACTCATTTTTATTCTTTTATACAAGACAATAACTTTCAAATGTACTGTCACCTAACTGTTACTTTTTAAAAGTACCGTCTACAAGTGACTATTGACCATAATATCAATATATATATATATGACAGTATGTTTTACTTAGCTTAATTAAACTTAAAACTAAGTACATTAGTTGATTACACCACAATCCCTAACAGTATTCGTATTCGAAATAAATTGGATATTATCTGTATATGAAATAAACTGGATATTATCCGTATATGAAATAAACCGGATATTATCTATATCTGAATCCGACAATTTCGGATACGAATACGAATATGGGTATATCTGTATCCGATAATATCTGAATATGAATTTAAATATATACTATATAAATATATATTTTTTATTAGGTTCAATTAATAAATATATGTATTTATTTATTTATTTTTAAAATTATATATTTTTCTAAGATATATATAATTATTATACATATATATCACAATAATTCAGAATTTTAAAAATAAAAAATTATATATAAAAATGATTATTTATATATTTTTTTAAAAACATCAAATAGGATTCGGATCCGGATATTATTCGGATCCGGATATTATTCGAATTTGGATATTATTCGGATCCAGATATTATTTGCCGGTTTCGGTTTCGGATTCGAATTTAGATATATTATTTTTGATATTTCTAGATTCGGATATGGACTCGGATTCGGATACGGATTCAAATTTTAGAATTCGGATTTGGATATAAGTATTATCGGAAATACAGCAAAAGAAAGGAATGGGTAGGAAGGAAGGAAGGAATGGATATATATACCATCCTTACTAAGGGTTGCTCCATCAGTACCACTCAAGGAGTCAACCATTTGATTCATTTCTTCTCCTCCATCAGAGGCACTTGAATATTCGTACCGAAATCAGACCCAAAAGAAAAATTAAAACACTTCTGTTTTTCGATGTAATCAGCTTCTTTATAATGTAATGTAAAGCCGTGAAAAAATTCACAGACGTTTAAAATTTCAATGGCCGGTATTGTTGGAATTCGTAGGGTTCCAAGTACTAAATTAAATGGTCATGTATATTGTTCGATACTCCCTCCATTTTTTTATAAATCGCTTTAATTTTTGACACGTATTTTTAAGTGTTTTGACTACTGGTAAAAATTATTATTTTTAAAATTTTCTTTTTCTGAAATAAAATATAGATCTCATATTTTAATCAAAAAAATTCAAAAATTATAATTTTTATTATGCAATCAAAATACTTAAAAGTGTGTGCCAAAATTCAAAGTGAATTATTGAAAAAACGGAATGAGTACATGAATTTAAGTGCTGGGAATGTGATTTGTCCTTCGAATTTAAATGCAAAAACTCTTGCATTATTTTCTTAAATGGAAATAGCGATACGCTCTAAAAAAAGGAAAGGATAAGCTTGCATTCTAGAAGCCGTAGCTTCCCACCTCCTTCATTGCTACTGTCTTCCATTAGATTCTCTAATATATTATATGCAAAATATAATTCATGATATATATCTTCTTCAATTAGTATTTCATTTAAGATTTTTCATAAATTTTTTGTCTATATATATATATACAAGTTTATAACCCGTACAAAGTAAATATATATCTTATATATATATATTGTTTTCCCAGTCGTACAAGTAGAAGGGGGGTTGAATACTTGTATGTCTTTTCTGCCCGATTTAAAATCAAATTAAGAACAAACTCAAACACAAAAATATGAATAAGTACTGTTTTGTATTATTGATTTGTGAATACAAAACTCTCCTAGGGTGTACACAAACCCTAGCAGCTTCTCTGTGTTTATCACAGCAACTCTCTCTATTTCTATGCTCTCACAAAATTTCACTCAGATAATTATGCTTCGACTTCCACACTTTTACAATTAGGTTACATAGAGTTTATATAGAGAGCTGCCTATCAACTAATAACAGAAAGATAAATTACAATAGGAATAGAATTCCTAATTATTAGTTGACAGTTTCCTTCTAGAATTCTCTTTCTTTCCCATAGCATATCTGCAATATATTTATCTTGATCTTCGAAGACTTTCCATTCCTGTGATCTTCTTCCAAATTTATCCTCAACTGTATAGACTCTGAAATCTTCAGACTCTGATGATCTTCAGACTCTGATCACATGTAGACTCTGATAGATCATAGACTCTGATAGTCTATAGACTCTGATCACCTTCCAGACTCTGATCTTCATGCAGACTCTGGTTTCACTTTCTACAGAAATTCTTCTAAGTACAAGTAACATGAATGTTGACCATCTAGACTCTGATTATACATTTCAGAGACTAGAAAGACTTATTACAGATAAACTGAGCTAGACCCTGTTCTAGTATTTTGTACATCATCAAAATGAATATATTCCTAACATATATATATATATATATATATTATTTTATATAATTTAAATATTTCATTTAATATGATAATTTGTTTTATTATTAATTTCTTTTAAATAAATAAAAGAAATATAATTTAGATATAATATAATATTATCCATGAGTAGTTGTATTAGTGAGAGAGTTCTATGTATGGTATATATCTTTTTTTAAATTGGATGGTTAAGATCGTTTGTATGATTCACGTAAAATTGGACGGTTAATTTTTTTTTTATTATTCACCTGAGTGTTTTAAAAAAAATCTATAATTTGGGTGTAATAATATAATATATATATATATATATATATATTAATACAATGCACATACACATTACGGTAACAACAGTTTAGAAGATGAAAAAAATGTGTAATGCTAGGTCCACAAAAAATAGTTACAGAATGAGCTGACAATATCTTGTAGGCCACTAACTCATCTTTTCTGTATTGATGGTTATCTTAATTGTTTTACTCTTACTTCATTTAATGTTTTGTTATTAAGAAAATATGTTTTTTTAATTATTTATATACACAAATTTAAATTTAATACCTATTTACCATAATAACAAAAATACAACTTTTTTACCTTAAATATTTAAAGTTACAAATTTAATATAATAAATATTTTTATTCGCATGAAAACCTATCCTCGTATATTCTTTTATTTGATATTAATAATTATAAATTTAATAAATACCCTCTTATAACTTATATTTTATATTGTTAAAGGTAAATGAGACTAAATTATATATATATATATAATCTAAAGCACTTTTACATTTATAAAAGTGAAGAAATTTTTATAACAACAAATGAATCATTTGCTTATTCATATATAATTGTTATTTTAAATAAAAATATCTATTTACTTAAACAAAATAATATAAATTAANTTGAAGAAATTTTTATAACAACGAATGAATCATCCGTTTATTCATATATAATTGTTATTTTAAATAAAAATATATATTTACTTGAATAAAATAATATAAATTAACTAGAAGGTTAGAGAAAAAATTATAAATGAACCTATTAGAATTGAAGCAAACTAATATTTTATTAAACTTGACCGTATTTCATATTTATATATATAGTTCAATTTAGTTTACTATTAACATACTCATAATATAAGATAATAGGGTCTCTATTAAATTTATAATTATTAAAATCAAAACAAGAAAATATATGACCATAGATTTTCATGTGAATAAAATTATTATTATATTAAATTTGTAACTTTTAATATATAATGCAAAAAAGTTGTATCTTTTTATTATTGTTAAATTATAAAACGTATCAAATTTAAATTTGTAATGTTAATAATTTTAAAAATAACATATTGTTAACACAAAAACATTAATCTAATGGAACTAAGAGCAAAAGAAATTAGATAACAATTACAATAATATAAAAGAATTGGATAGAAGTGAATGACAAACAAATTATTAATAACACATCTAGGTCACCGTGCCAACTCATTCTGTAACTACTTTCTGTGTCCATTTATGTGGAACTCGCATTCCTCTAAAAAAAAAGCCTAGCTTTTGATATTGAAATGGAGGACAAGAAAATATCTAAAATATTGTTGAAAGTAGTAATAGAGAGAGAGAAGGAGAAAGTAGTTTTGTTGAAGCAAGTAGTGATTTCGTTGATATTCTTTTTAGTTTCCTTACGTTGGCAATGGGGACCATAGTTAGACTCTTGGCTAATCATCCCGATCCTTCACATCCAGCAGTGAATATTGGGAGCTTCAACAATTTATATGGAAGCGTGGAAAATCTTGATGCTAAGTATTTTGCATCGCAGGAATGCAAAGATATGTTACTCGATACGAGGAATTCAGCAGAAAATGAGTGTCGAAATCTGAAGATCAATATTGATGATACAAAACCTATTCAGTACTACATTTGTGAGGATCGTTGCTTTACATAGCTTGTTGGCAAGAAGAGTGCTCACATGAGCACTTCCAGTGCTGTAAAATGCAATGATTGTGGACGCTATATTATATATAAACAAGAAATTCAGGTTTACTTCTAGTTCAAGTGAGGAGAATAAAGGGGTGTTTGTTACCAAGACTTCATCATTTGTTATTAGTGATGATCTGCAAGTGATGCCTGACAACCCGGCATCAACACTCCGAATATTAGAAAGCAGCGGAGTTACAGATTTCACAGTTCTTGAAGAGAATACATTACAACTTCGTTCAAATGAGGTACAGATTTCACAGTTCTTGAAGAGAATATCTTCTCATCTGTCTTGCTAATATTATTTTTTTGATTTATTTTGTTATTAGTAGATTCTAGATGCTTCAGTGCTTGTTCTTGTCAAAGACTCCCTTGTCAGATAGTATTTTTTTTGGCAAGAACTGTACTAATTCACCAGTTTCAACTATTCAGTAGCAGACTGATAAGGAGTGCACTGAAACCAAGATGACAGTTAAAGTATTTGTGCAGAAGTCTAATAACAAAATATTGTTGGCTCATAGCTCAGAAGATTTTGTAGACTTCCTATTCAGTCTACTCACAATTCCTTTAGGAAGAGTAATTAGTCTGATAAACAGAGATCATGAATCACCATTAAGTATTGAAAACATACAACAGAGTATATCAGAGTTGAATGTTGGTGAATACTTGAAATCAGAGAAACTGGAAAATTTGCTACTTAATCCTAAATTGTCTATGCACTATCTTTGTTCAAACCATATTTTCCCTCTTGAGGAAGAAATATACCTTTGGAATAAAACTGCAGAAGGACATTACAATGGGTCTTTTAATGTTAAATCTCAACAGCTAGAATTTACAATACAAAGTAGAAAGGGTGCAAGAGGATTTGTAGCAAGGCTTGCAAAATTCATGGTAACGGATGACTTCCCCATCATCGTCGATGTCTTGTTTCAAGTATCTCAACAGTTTAAAAGTGACTCCGAGTGATATTGAGGAACAGGTGGTTGACATTGGCATTAAAGATGTAATGAGAGAGTGAAATATATAGAATTGTATAACAAATTTTGAACTGACACTCCCAAATCATTTTTGTGCAGGCTCTAAATTTGCTGAGGGCATCTCTGAGATCTACATCAGTTTTAACAAATGGCCTCAAATTCTCAGTATTGAAAGATTTAAAGCAGTAGACTTCACTAAAGAAGCTAGAGTCTGATAGAGTATTGAGGAAGCCAAACGTAGAGGAGTGAAGAAAGGCTGGTTCTAAGATGTAACAAGATAGTCTGAAATATCTGTATGCTGTTATTTACTATCAGTTGAGATTTTCTCGATCAACAATTAAGGTATAGCTAACGTTAGTAAAATGTTCTTTTGATGCTTTTCGTGTAAGAACTTGGCAACAATCGATCGAAGTTGATTGTTATATTTTTTATTCCATTGATTTACGCAGCTGTTTATTTAGGGTCTTCTCTAGCAAATCTAGAGCAGTTGTTAGTATGATTACTTAAGAAGTTACCAATTAACAGGTGTCATTGTTATAATCACAATATGGCCTCTATGTTCTTTATGTTAATAAATTGAAAGCAAGAGACTTTACTAAAGCCAGAGTGAAGAGATTGAGTTTCTAAATGACGATCATACTTGATGTAGCAGCAGGTCAGAATTTAAAATAAAGATTTATAGAATAAAATTAGTTAAATGAATAATCTGAATACAGTCTCCTCATCAATCCTTTAGGAAGACTCATTTAATAATTCATGTTGTGGAAGAAACAGCCATAAAATTGTTACTCTATAAAGTAAAACGTATGTTTCACTTTTAGAATTGAAAATCAGAGTCCAAAGGGTGAAGAAGAATATGTAAGAGCGACGACAAAGTTTAAGATTAAATATGCCTTGGTTGTCGCATCATTATTATCGATGTCTTGTTCACATCTCAAGACTGAAAATTTAACAATCCACACCACTACTGAGAATTTAACTCTTAAACTTGTGGAGATTAATAATCAACAACATGCTTCTTAAGTTCTGACTTTTTTGTAATATACAAATTAGGTTCGCCTTAAGGACCTGGAGAGCAAAATTATTCTCTTCTACAAGTAAATGTGGATACCATATCTTCGCTGTGAATTACCACTCTGCGTTCCTTTGATCGACAAATAGCTTCCTGTATTTTATGCTTGTCCAATGTACCTTTTGGCCACAATTTAGCCAGCTAAAAAAAAAAACTCAAACTTAGAAAATAGAAGCAAGCACATCAGTTGTCTAATATTTTGATTATCTGTAAAGAAGCATAAGAAAATAGTGGAAAACATATCAAACTTAAAACCTAGAATAACATGATTTCACTGAAACTCCAATTTAAACAACCATTCACAAGGCGGGCACCTGGTTTTGAATCGTTTTCTTATTAGCATTTTATTTATCAAATGAAATTGAGACAATAACAATTTTCAGTTTCCACCAAAAAGATTTGGAGAGACAGAAGTTACAAATATAAAATAATTAATTATACCATCACAATTCTCACTTTTCTTTCTTTGCTTACAAAGAACTCCGGAACATGTGAAAGAAAATTGTATACAAATTCTTTTCTTTTCTTTAATCTCAATTCTTTTCTTTATGAAGAGAAATTAGAAACACAGTGTTAGCAAAATGCCAAATGAGGCTGCTGGCTTTGAAACCAGTAAGAACAAATGTCATGTATTTCAAACGAATAGTTCAGGATACTCCCTAACAGTGAATGTGAATTCACTAATATCAAAATTCAGTAACTTATAATGATCAAGTGTACAAAAATTAAGCCAGGCATACACAGCCTCGATTCATCTAATATTTGTGGGCTTATCCATGGCTAAGCCAGGCATACGCAACCTCGATTCGAGAAAAGAGTGTCAAGCAGGTCCTGGATATACAAATTCTGTAACTTATAATGATCAAGTGTAGAAAAAATTAAGACTATCAAACAAAAAGCTAACTCATCACAAATATCAAAATTAGTAGGCATGAATACTATGAAAATGATCTAATTGATCAACAGGACAGATCCAAACTCGTACAAAATTACTCATGAAGGTAAAGACATATAAGCACACATATTTGCCGTTAGTTCCTACATATTTGTCTACATGCATAGTTCCACTAGTTAATCAGTCCACGATGTTTAAAATCAATTAGGAGCAGATGATTTAATGTTTTCTTTTTACGCCTCTGTTTCATTTCAACTACACAGAAACACAACTACGTTTTCGTTACAATAATACCACTATATATACAGACACACACCACTCTCTCTCTCTCCCTCACTCTAAAACTACACAATGGAGCCACGAGCTCTTGCCGGTGCATGCACGGCTAAAACCTCAAGCATTTAAACTAAACTACAACAACAATGGATTTATGATGCCTAGAGTACTTGTCTAAACTACAATGCCAGGCAATCCGACCTTATTCGTCACTACACATCATCACTATTAGAAACTAACTGCGTAACTATACTATAGCAACACTCAATTATAAATCATTAGCAATAAAAACATTTATATTTTCCAAACTGCACCTAATAAATACTAAGCTCAAAGACTTCGAAATGCAGCTAATATTAAGATCATCAAAACAACCTCATACAAATCTCAAATCAAATAAATCACTAAATTCAAATACTTAAATCAACTGATAATATCTCAAATTCAGGCATAATATCTCAAATTTCTCATTTTATCAAATAAATCACTAAAACTGTATAAAATCACAAAAAAAACCGAACAATAATAAAATCATAATAACAGAGATATTATCAAAGCAAATTTCACATATCAAAGCAAATTTTACACACTTAAAACTGTATAAAATCACAAAAAAAATTTGAAAACCCTAAATTAACATACCTCCTCTAGTTCTAGCCATAATTTAAGCTTTCACACTCTAACTAAATAAAATAAATAGCTGTTATAGAACAATGAGGTGCAGAGAACCGTTATGAGTTGTGTGTATCGTGTGTATTGTGTTATTATTGGACTGAGTTTATTATTTTTACTGGGATGAACTCTTATTTTCTATTTCTCAATTATTCTATTTTCTATATTTGAGTAGGACTATGTCTACATCATTAATTTATTATATTTTATACATAAATATATTAGATACTCTAACTACAATTAATTCGGTTGAATTTGATCAATATATTTGGTGAAATTAACCTCAAATTAAAATTACTTGAATTTTATATAATATAAAATAAAGATAAATCAATTTAATGAAAAATCAAAAAAAAAAAAAATTTAATTGGTCGTGTGAAATAGAAAGGGTGGGGTACTGGGGTGTGAGTGGGTGGAATCGAACTAAATTTTAAATTATTTATATTTAATTGTTTTAAAAAAAATTAAATTTAAATTTTATTGAGTTAAATATTTATTTAAATTGATTTAATAATGAAAAATATTATTTATGAACATATTCACAAATAACTTTTAAACAAATTACATAAATTATTATTTACAAACAGTTCATAATTAATATTGTTCAAAAATTTGTGTTCATCAATACATTTTTAGTATGAATCCATGTGATGGAAAGATTTGACATTTAGGAGGGTGTATTCAATCCAGATTTATAGGTATTGATAATAATTCATTGATTTTTAATGATTATATTTGATTTAAAGATTTCATAGATTATATAAATAATTCATAGAGTCCGCGCACAGTTAATCATGAATCTAGTAAAATTTCTTGTATTAAGGTTAGATTTTAAAACATCTAAAATATAGAAAAATCGAACATTATCTCTGAATTTTTAAAATTCATTATTGTTAATAAGTAATTGAATACCCATAGATTTTAATTGATTAAAAATAATCTAAATTGAATATCCCTAGATTTTAAATCATTATTTAAAATTCAGATTGAATATCCCAGATTTTAAAACATTATTTAAAATCTTAATTAAAAACAAATTTTAATGAATATTTTTCAATCTAAGTTAATACCCCAGATTTTTAAAATTCAAAAAAATACTCTACGATCCCAATTGAATACGCTCCCTTAAGCAAGCTCAATCATCATATAACAGGTTACCATGTTTTGATCCTCTTTAAATACAAGTGCAATACGAACAACGAATGTGAGTTTGCAGTTGAGCCAACATTTGCCATTGTCGTATGAAGCAAATAATTTTACAGCTGCAGATTCTAATATGTCCAAGTCAACGGTGGTGTTTGGATGTGCATTTGACAAAAATGAAAGAAATAAATGGGGTCTGATGTCTCGTTGCTGATAACATTTCTTTTGTATCCCGGTTGTCTTCTACTGCATGTTCTTATTGACTTTGTAATGTACTAGCTACAGAGTATGAGGGTACTGATTGAATTGATTACAGGGGAATAGGAGATGCTTCTATGATACAAGCTAGATCCATACCGTCTGAGGTATACAATTCTCACTACTATGTACGTCCATATGGAAGGAACTAGTGTGGGAGACACATGACTACTTGACATAGACTCCACAACATTTCAAAGACAACAAAAGAGGGGTGTTGACATAGATCCAAAAATAGGACATACTCTCCTAAAATGAGGATTGAGTTCGAAATCAAGAGTTGGGCTAATAGATTAAAATTAAAGGATACAACCCTTGGACAAGAACATGACCGTTTATAACGAGTATGGTGGTAAGGCGTTGGGCATGGCTATGTTTAAGACTGAAGACTATGAAATGGAAAATAATCTTATTGGGTTATTAAAACTGAAAGTTATGATCTATCAGTGCAATGGAGATGATAGATTGTGAGGAGCTTTATCCAGACAAATAATGGTGAGTAAGTGTTAACGAAGGAATTTGGTGATAACAAATTCGGGGAAGGTGCTGGAACAAAGTGGTGGTTGATGACGACGAACGACGTAGGTTGATGATGGTGTTAAGGTGTTTTGGGGGCTGAGATTGCTGAGGGAGAATAAGCTTAACACAGAAGAATTAGGGTTCTTGCGTGTCAGTGACTACTCGGGGTCCCCAACAATGTGTCTAT
Organism: Oenanthe javanica; assembly: GCA_008931105.1. NCBI lineage: Eukaryota > Viridiplantae > Streptophyta > Magnoliopsida > Apiales > Apiaceae > Oenanthe > Oenanthe javanica. The sequence continues at coordinate 15,252 of QRFB01011642.1, forward strand.
GTACCATTTATATAAGGATCAAGCCCAACGTAGTTTTTGGAGAGTAAGAAACCTAATAGAATTAGATTTCCTACCCCAAGGCGGATTTGAACCACCGTCTCAAGCACACTTGGGCTCGGGCCGTTGAAGCCCAGTTACGTATAAGAAATGTGGCGGCTAGGTGCTCGGCCCGATTTTATCGTAAACCAGCCTAGGCATGTCCCATCTTTTCCCTAAGTCGTAACCGTAATGACCCTCTAGAAATGTCACTCAAGACGATGTAACTAGACTCCCCTAACAGGGTGAAAAACCAATTAACCTAGATGGAGCCTAACCTTCAGCAGCAATGAGTCTCTGACAAGTAAAAATATTAGGCGAGGTTGATGATAAAGGCAAGGCTCAACTTCTTGTTCTTCCATAATATTGATGTACCCGAAGAGCATACATGTCTCCATCCTCCGCAAAGTAGGCGAGGTCTATGTAAATATGTGCCTGAACCTATTACTCTTCTAAACTAATTGTCGTAACAAGGGCGAAGCCTAATTCATAGAAGCAAGGTCTTTATGTTCCATGGGTTTAAGTCGATTCATTCGGGTTTTGAGTAATGATTCCAGCGTTGTGTAGTCATCATGTCTTCAAGTGAATGAGGCCGATAAATATTGGAGTTTTGGCCATTTACTCGGGGAGAGGTCCATTAATCTGGGCAAGGTTGATGAAGATTGGGCCTAAGTTTTTCTGGATTCCAAATAAGAAAGGCTGATGAATACTAGACCTAGGTCACTTAAAAATGGCCTAGACCACTTCTGACTGGGTGAGGCCTCTAACAGGCGAGGCCGGTCAAGTAGGCGAGGCCGATCAAGTAGGCGAGGCCTCTTCTTGTAAGTGATCCTTCTTATTCCGAGTACTCTTTAGTTTCTTGGGCTTCAACTGGATGAGACTTCCACGAGTAGACGAGGCCGTTTAAATATGGGCCTAGGCCGTTCTAATTGAGTGAGACTCTTCGAGAGTGAGAAGTTGTTGAGAGTAAGACACTGCTGATAATGAGAAGCTCCTTAATTACTGGGAGGCAGATTTTGGCTATAACAGTAAGCATTCAACCTATTTGTGTAAGAAATGTGTGTGATGTTTAATTATAAGTGCCTGTACGGTAGCTCATATATGAAAGAAACGTTTTTATTTTTACAATCATATTGAATACATCCACATATCTTGCGGTAAGTCTGAAAATCCAATGTTGCTTGATTGGAAATATAATGCACAAGCTAATTAGAGGCGTAACATCTTAAGCATCCTTTATCCAGTGGAATATTGTAAAATGCCACTATAACATGCTGCATTTAGTATTCTGGACAGAAGCTATTGTTGGGTGCCGACAAAGCTCCAACTCATGATGTAGCTAATATAATGATTTAGATTTCATTATTTGATATTTAAATATAGTGCACTTATAAAATATATATAATTTTTAAATTTTTTTAATTTAATAGTGATCAATGATAACTTTTCCCATCTTGCATATACATCATGTTTTGTAATTATTTGTGTCGTTTTCCTTGGTAAAAGTAGGCATGGTTACTAGCTTTTTAGCTACATAAATTATCATGCACGAGCTTTCAAGATTTTAACTTACTTAATTATAAATAAAATCGTTGTTGATTTTTGAAACTAAATAATTAGTGACATACATATAAGAAAAAAGTGCATTTCGTGTACCTGCAGTTTGGGGTTCCAGCACTTGCCATAATAAAGTTTCAAATTCTGCAAAGGCAATACTACACTATCTAAAGATTTATACTTTTTGTACTTCCGTCAAAAAAGACTAACGCCGTGAGGGTATTTGTGAAATTCTATTAAGAAAAGCGCATTTTGTATACCTGCATTTTGGGACTTCCAACACTTGCCATAATAAAGTGTCAAACTGTAGGTACACAAAGTGCTGGAAACCCCAAACTGCAGGTACAAAAAATGCAATTTTCTCAATAAAATTCTACAAATACCCTCATGGTGTTAGTCTTTTTTGACGGAAATACACAAAGTATAAATCTTTAGATAGTGTAGTATTGTCTTTACAGAATTTGGAACTTTATTATGGCAAGTGCTGGAAGCCCCAAACTGCACAAAGTTACGTATAATCTTTAGTTTTTTCTGATACCAACTCTCACGATATAGCTGCGTAAATATATTATTTATAAATAGTCCAAACAATGGCTCAGTGCATATGTGCCTAAATTGTTATAGAAAGGGATAATTTGTTGTATAGGCGATTGANTATAAAATCATTGGTGGACGACAGAAGCTATTGTTGGGTGGTGTCAACACAGGTCTCACGCCGACGGAAGCCATGAAGTGCATGACCAACTTCTGCACATTGAACCTCCTGTCTGAATATAAGGACAAAGTTTAACAATCTTAACAACTTTGAGACAACAACATTGATTGGCATTCGGTTTCCACTTCGACCCTTATGTTGCCAAGAGCTCAGAAACAGGGGAGAACATCTCCCTGTGATGTATATATATATAATGTTGTGCTAACTGGGAATATTCTCAGCCTGCACAAACATGATTGCTTCATTGTTCATGCCTAAAGAATCTTGAGAAAGGTTTGCAGCTAATGAGTTAACTTTGGCCTTTTCTTGCATATAAAATGATGTCAATTTCTTCTTTTTATGTCATGTCTAATGCATATATTATATTTCTAGTACAAGTATATCTTATGTAAAATAAGTAGATTGCACTAGAAATTATTCCCTCCCATCTATATTTTATTCGAAATTTTGTACTAGAGCAATTTGGATCTAGTACAAATCTGTATAGTTTGCGCACATATGAGTTGTTTTGATGTATGGCTCAGTGCATATGTGCCTAAATTGTTATAGAAAGGGATAATTTGTTGTATAGGCGATTGATCCTATGAGAAAATCGTTGTGCACAATGTGTGATCTGGCCTATATGTTAAGGTAGCAGCACCTATATATCAATGTAGACATAAGTAAGGATTGTGTACCAGCTAGCTATACCTCATATTTCTCTTAATCAGTACTCGGCTGATATGGCAAGAAATGTTTACGTAGATTCTTTTTATTAATTTTCAGCTTCCGCTTTTCGTTTTCTGATAATTGTGTTAAAATGTGGAAACAGGCAGAGAAAGAGGTCGAAGAATCTGCAAACAAGTATCTCAGCCCATGGAACAGCAACAAAGAAAAAGGTGGATTCAGAGCCGCCTCCTACGTTTTTGGTATGCTTCTCCGAACCATTATCAGCTACCCTAGTAACCTATCATTGAGAGAGCTTTTGTAACAGTTTATATATATGCTAATACATATATCATGTAGCATATGCATCATGCATCATGCATGTTAGCATGCCAGTCTATGGATACAAAGTTTAAGAAATGCATTCTTATTATAAGTGAGAAGTAATGACAATATATTAACATTATGGTTTTCACATTTGACACCAAAAGCTAACCAAGGATGATTTCAATTTATTGCTACTTTGNACTTTTTGTTCCGTTTGAGTGAAGAGAAAGGAATGGGGGATTGAATAAGAAATGAAAAAGAAATGATGCAAGAGGGAAGAGTTAACAAAAAATGAGGTTTGAATGGAAAATAAACCATTCCTTCTCAAATTGGCGGGTTTGAGATCTCGTTTAGACTGATAGAAATATAATCGGGGGGAAGTAGTGAAAATTATAAACATTTACTACCTCAAATAGCATTCCATTTTAAGTTTCACTCCATTGTCTCTTAATTCTATTCACCACAACCAAGCAGAAAATCAATACGTATGTAGTCATCTTCGTAGCAACCTATCATTTAGAGAGCTTTTGTAACAGTTTAGATATATGCTAATACATATATCATGTAGCATATGCATCATGCATCATGCATGTTAGCATTTCAGTCTATGGATACTAAGTTTAAGAAATGCATTCTTATTATAAGTGAGAAGTAATGACAATGTATTAATATTATGGTTTTCACATTTGACACCAAAAGCTAACCAAGGATGATTTCAATTTATTGCTACTTTGTTGTTGCAGGGTTTGCGTTTCTAGATAATATAGGATTTATAGCAAACATGGTAAGCATGGTGCTGTACTTCATGTTAGTGATGCACTTTAACCTCTCTGGTGCATCCACTACCCTCACCAACTTCATGGGTTCCACTTTCTTGCTCTCTCTCGTTGGTGGCTTCATCTCTGACACTTTCATAAACAGATTCCACACTTGCCTTCTATTTGGCATCCTCGAAGTTCTGGTATATTTACATATAATGCTTGTTGTATATGGACTTGTAAGTGGTTTAATTATGATCAGAACAAAGAAAAATGGCATTTAAAGTCTGTCATAGGGTCATATGTCCTTCTACTGATTTAAAAGCCACTCCCAATCCAAGTAGAATGGCGCGTAAACCAGTTATTTATTAAGATTGATNGCGTAAACCAGTTATTTATCAAGATTGATAGCTATTATGTGAGGACTTGTATTTAATAATTTTACATACATAAACTGTAGGGTTTGGCATTGGTAACAGTTCAAGCTCGCTATGACATTTTACATCCTAGCCCCTGTAAAAATCTAGAATCAAGTTGTTTAAAAGGTGGTATTTCTGTGATGTTCTATGGTTCTCTGTCTCTACTTGCACTTGGCAGTGGTGGTGTTAGGGCTGCCCTTCCAGCACTTGGAGCTGACCAGTTCGACGGCAATGATCCTAAGGAGGCCAAAGCTCTTGCAACCTACTTCAACTATCTTNAGTTTGGCATTTTTGGTATCGCGGATATGTTCACTCTAATAGGCCTGCTCGAATTTTTCTACAAGGAGGCCCCTATCAAAATGAGGTCTTTATCGACTTCGTTTACATGGATTTCGTTATCGTTCGGATACTTCTTAAGCACCATTTTTGTCACTATAATCAACTCTGTCACAAAGAAAATAACTCCAAGCAAAAAAGGATGGTTGTATGGACAAGATCTTAACACTAACAACTTGGATCTTTTTTATTGGTTTCTAGCCATTCTTAGTTGCTTGAACTTTGCCAATTATCTCTACTGGGCCACCTGGTACAAGTACAAAGCAGAACAAGTCTTGTTTGAGCCCCAGGCCCAGGAATCAGTATCCACAAGTGCTGCTTTCCTAATTAAAAAGGATAATGGCAAGGCCCAAAAAGAGTAAAAGCCATTTGTATGTCTTGCAATAGACAGGTTGTTTGGAGAGTCTAATTCCTATCTTGTAGTGTCTGTTGTGTAAAATTTGTTATGTAATGTGCAATGTTGTAAACATACTCAGATGGTTGTTCTAAACGAGAAAAGGTCTCAAATAGCACAATTTTAAAAAGAATAGTCCTAAATGGCACAATCGAAAATAATGGCCCTCTATATCACCTTGTAACGATTCTTAGTATTACGTTATCATTTATAATTAAAAACACGATTGTACAATAATAGGATCTAGTTGCGGGATTAAGTTTTTTGAAAAATTTGCAATTATATCCAGCATTTTACTAGTAAATCTCTTGACACTTCGAGTAAGTTGTTAATAAAATTTTTAATTGATATGCTTGGAATGGTGCAAGTAACTAAAAATCAGTGCATAAATACACAACCTCTGCAAGTGCACAACGAGCCCAAATTGTGAAGAGCTAATTTAAATCACATTGATTCTATGTCCTTTTGTATGACAAAATAGTTTTTCATAATATTTGAATTATCTACTAATCTAGTATGTAATTATGTTTACATCACGGTAATTGTTATGTTTCTAAATTTATACATGCTGTGAAATACAAACTCTTATGCTGTTAGATAGTCTACGTGTACATCATATTCAATATCCTCATTGTGATGCACAATGTCATCAGCTAAATTAGTTTAAATTCTGTAATATCTCATTATTTGTGTTTATTTTTGGATTTAGCTAATGTATGAATGACTACATGACATAAATTTCTTTGAAGATGTGTCGTAAGTACAACGCTTGAAAAAAGAAAGAATTGTGTATGTATGTACACATAACTCCTTGGTGAGAGGCAATGGACATGAGCTCAATAAATATTAAAGCCTAAATGGCTTCCTCCAAGAACAATTGAAGCTAGTACTAAACTCGACAAATCATCTACACAAATGCTACATTGGCAGCACTTTTCGGACAATTGTGTATAAATGCACAATCCCCCGGGGAAGCAAACAAACGAGCTACAATTCACTGAGTACAAGCTATCAATCTCCAAAGGTATTTTTCGCAAATTGGAAGGTGAATTTGCCAACTAAAACAAACTATGAACTGCTCAATATGAGCTGACAATCTACAATCTACAGAGGTCAGGTCTCTTTTCCAATTTTGATGAAATATGAGCTGAAAAATTCAAGTGCAGGCTCAAAGTCTCATAAAAGCTTGATAAAAAATGATCTTACAAGGTCAGTAAACTCGAAAAATGAAAGTTCAAAAGTCTCCAAAGGTGAATCCAAGAACTCGCCAAGATTGAAATCTACAAATTCACCAGAAGCAAATCTACGAACTCGCCATGAGTGAATCCCGAAACTCGAGAATACAAGGCTTTAATCTCAGCAAATATGACAAATCTCCGCACGAAAGTGGGTCAAAAGATCAACATACGGAAGCTTTGAACCCCGCCAAATATGAGATCCAAAGTCCAAATTCCAATAAATTTAAGCTGGAAGCCTGAAGAACAAGCTTAAAATTTCGATAAACATAAGCTCATATACGAGCCCAAGTATACATCTTACAAGCTTGTATTTTTGTGAGGCAGAAACTAGAGGCCGAAATCACATTTGACAAATTTTTGATGCATATGATCTGGTAAGAAAAATATGGAAGCTCATTGTAATGCATCTGGAAGAAGAGCCTACTTGTACAAACGGGTTTCTGTGCTAGGTCAATTCTCCAATTTTGACAAAGACAAGGTCGACAAAGACAAAAGCTCGGCACAAACAAGCTCTGAAGCTTGAAAACGCCCTAAAATTACATCTTATCAGTCCAAGATACGAGCTCGACAAGTACGAGCCCTCGAGTTCAGAAAATATGACAAATCTCAATACAAAAGCATGTCAAAAGATTGAAGCTCAAAAGCCTGAAAAAACGGGCTTAAAAGTCTGACAAATATGAGCTCGAGATACGAGCTCAGATTTACTCTTCACAAGCTCATATCATAGAAATAAGAGCCCAAACTTACATTTCACAATCTTCTGATGCATCTGATAGATTCAGTATTTAACAAGGCAAGGATCACTAATTTTCAAGCTAATATTTCAAAAGCAAGAGCTCTTTCCGTGCAAGTCTTCAATCCTCTATCACTGATGCATTTTGTAGCTTAAGTCTCTGCTACTGATTCGCAGCAAGTGAATGTAACTTAAGTGCTTAAAGCTTCGTCCCTCCAATGTAGCATGAATACCTCAAAGACCAATCAGAGGATTATCTGCAGTATATTACATGGCTGCTAATTCTATAGATGGCCCTTTATGATCATAAGATGGACATACAAAGGTTTACCATGTGTTGATTGCCTTTAAATATGAAGAAAATTTGTACCCCTCAAGTTGAACAATTCTGCTGCATAGCTGATAATATTTCAACGAAGTATACTGTTTTACATATGTAGTCTGCTAGTCAGTTCTAGAAGTTTCCAAACTAAATAAGGCAGTTGTGTATAAATACATGAAATCTTGGAGGGAGGCGATGAAAAGGAGTTTCGAATTGTCAAGTCTGAGCTATGAATCTCGAAAGAATCATTATGTGGAGTTAATCCTCCAATTTTGACAAAAAGCGTGTGAAATGGTTCAACAAAATAGTGTTTAAAAGCTCGATGAATTCAAGCTCGAAATCACGTGAGCTTGATAAAAATGATCTCAGAAAGTCATGACAAATACAATTTTAAAGGTCGCCAAGAGCGAATCAAAGAACTCACTAAAATGAATCCAACAAAACTCCTCATCAAGTAAAATGCTGTCAGGCTTGATATCTCGATGAACTATTCTGGGAACACACGGGTTATGAAGGTAAGCAATAGTATCAACATTGTGAAAACTATCTTTTACATCAATGGCGACCTCAGAAGACTTCCAGATTTCTCATGTACGAAGGTTTCACGATTTCTACCAGAATGATATTTGTAAACAAGAAACATCTCTTCTTCATCAACATAGTACCCAATAAGCTTCACAAGATTTTATGCTGAAGTCTTCCCTAGTGTTCATGTTTCAGCATCAAATTGATGGATTCCTTGAAATCTACCAATTGAGAGCCTCTATATTGCTACAACGAAGCCTGGGGCTGATTCTGCTCTGTACATTAAGCCAAAGCCACCTACTCTAATGAGATTGGAGACTTGGAGAACATTGCCATAATTTCCAACATTATTAAGTCCAAGAGTCGAGAGCTAAAAGAAGACGTCGTGAAAGACTTTACAACAGGACAAATTTGGCAATTGACATGTATGAGCCCTTGAGCTCGAAAAATATGAAAAACATCAACACAAATCAACAAATACGACCTTGAAGTTACTGCTGATCAAGACAAATCATCTATACAACCGCTACATTGCTAGTACTAGTACTTCTGGCGCAGTTGTTTTTAAATGCTCAACCCCTCAGAAGGAGGCAACAATTATGTGCTATGAACAGCAAAGTGCGAGCTATTCTCCAAAGAGCCTTTATGAAAGTTAATTTGCCAAATTTGATAAAAACAAGCTGGAAAGCCCGACAAGTGTGGATTTAATAGTTCGACGAATACAAGCTCAAGAGCTTATAAATGCAAAAAAAAAATGATTTCAAATGGTCATAAAACTCTACAAGGGCGAATTCAAAATTATAGAGAAATTTGATCTCTAAAAATGTGAGGAACAGGTTCAATTCGCCAAGAGGGAATACAAATATCCAAATTCAAGATCAAGCTCCTGTGCAAATTGACTAATGTAAGGCGCATCAAATGATCTACAAAAATTGCAAGGTACGAACTACAATATTGAAGTATGTATCTTGCTAATGCAGCAAGCCTGCCTCTTAAGCTTATGACTTATTTGACAATAAAATTCACCTCTGGGACTGTCATAATATATACCAAGGTCCTGGATTCCATTAGAAACACTCTTGTCAGGCGTATTCAATTTTATGAGGAAGAGATCCGCAAGCTTAGTGAACAGTGCTTTATGTCAGTATGGAACTTCTGCAAAAAATATTATTCTGAAGAAAAGTTTGGCTTTTATGTTTGAGATGGCTCATCTCCATAAAAAGTCATTACGCAAATATGATGATCAGGTTGCCCTCTTAAGCCCAGGCAACAAGCCTTTGACACAGATTGTTCAAGACGATTCATTTAGAACGTTCAAGTTCAGGCAATATTTATTTGACTATCAAGCAAAGCTGTTATTCAAACTAAATAATCCTCACGAGGTTGCATCAAGAGTAAATCTTGATGCAACGATATTAAGGCCATTGATAGAAAGGCCTATAAAAGGCCCATTGACAAGAGTATAAAAGGAAGAACTACTAAACGAAAGGGAAAGGGGAGACAGAGATTGTCATGGATAACAAACAGAGATATCAAAGAAAGTAAACCTATCACTGAACTGAAGAGTTGACATGCAACATTTTTAAACCACATGATTAAACCTCGTTTTTCGTGCTATGAACAGTGANTTGAAGAGTTGACATGCAATATTTTTAAACCACATGATTAAATCTCGTTTTTCGTGCAATGAACAGTGAAAATAACACAAATTTGCTTTGAGTTTACATAAAGCGATGATTAGTCTTGCATTTATCAGCTATTCACCAAGACTAAAACGCAAAATCATATTTCGTATCTACCTAAACCAGACTTTAAGTTTTCAATTTTATTTTTCTAATAAAAAAATCAAAATTGTGTGGATAAACGCTACACACCTTAATTTTTTTAGAAGTTGTTTATTTGTTCAACTTACTTCAAAGCGTGTCAAAAAGAGCCATTTTTATCATTTGTGTTTTAGAAGTTGTTTATTTGTTCAACTTACTTCAAAGCGTGTCAAAAAGAGCCATTTTTATCATTTGTGTTACTTGAAACATTATCTTTTAAAGTTGTGACATAGAGAGCCAACACTTCATAAAATATCTCTTTTCAATAAGTGTATATATCCACTAATATTTTTTTAAAAGTCGTGCAAAAATTGTCTGATCATTAGTGTTCAGAGGTCTCGGAGTCAACTTTGCATTAAACCACACTGTCATCTTCTAACATTTTATACCTCATACTAAAAGAGATTGAGTATCTCAATCGAATTCACATAATTTTCCTGAAATTATATTAAAATACGATGATGTTATTATAATTTTAAAATATTATTTATAAATTTATTATTAAAAATTTATAATAAAACACTTTATTAACTTAGGAAATTTTCAGAGATCAATCTCGGATTCTTTTTTCTCATGCTAAAAATATACATTTGCTCATCAAGTCAGATGATTTGGTTGGTCAGTATATCATTAATACTAGGATGGTGATATATGCACATCATAAATTGATTCTTGCACATCCTTATATGCTTGTTAGATTAAATTATTCTCAGTTTATCTCACTTTATCCATTATATCCCTTCATTCAAATATTACTCAATTAAATTTATTTTTTCTTTTTACATTTTGATCACATTTGTCTTTAATAGTTTGATGTCCCTAAATTTTAAATAATTTTTTGAGGTTCTTAAATCAAAATTACACCAAAATTTATCATTATAATAAGTTATTATCTCAACCCAACTCGAATTTTATTTTAAAACAATCATATTTTTTATGATCCTGATTATGATGTAACAAATAACTAAAAGGAAAAATGCTTAATAAGAATAAAATTAATTATCAAAATATTAAAAAAATACCAAAATATTGATCTTAAATAAAATTAAAGAAAGTTATGTCATACATTTCAGATGATCCTAATTCCTAGTAAAAGAATAGGTCAACTCCCGTTATAACCGGCCCGCTCTAATTTAAATTGCATTGTAATTATATTATAAATTTTTATTGCATTTTATATTATTAATTTCAAAAATATATGTTTTTTGTTAAGAATATGTTCTTTTGCATTATATAATATTATATATAAATATAATGACTTGCGTTTTTCCAATAGGATTCATTCACTTTATTAAAATGTTCTATTTTGATTAACTATGCATATTTTAAAATAGTTTTATTATTAATAAATATTTCGTATAAAAAACATCAAAATTAGAATTTTTGTAAAATTAATTTATGAAAATTGTTTATTAATATTTAGTGAAGATAGTTAACGTACTACTATACTAAAAGATTAAGAATACACATTAAGAAAATAGATGAAAGGTTATTATGGTCAACTACCCTAAAAAAGTATAAATCAATTTAGATATTACTAGCTTAAATCCCGTACGAGTCACGGAACACTTTTTAAATATTTTAAATATATTTATTATAATTAATATATTTTATTTTATATATTATAATTCTTTTAATATATTTACATTTTATTACATTAAATATAAAAATATTATTTTATTCTTAACTACATTTATTAATTACTTATATGGTTGTTCTTATATATATTGCATATCTATAAAAAAATTAAAATATTAATATAATAAAATATTTTTAGTTATATATTTTTTTATATATTATATAAAAATAATATTTATATAATAATTGTTTACTTATAATTTACTTTAGAATATGTACATATTTATAAAAATATTATAATATTATTATTAATATTTTANTGATGCTATAAATTATAAATATATTATAATTTATAATTATATAAATATAATTATAAATTTATAAATATTAGACAAAATATTTGTAATACTTTCAGTTTTNATGTATTGAATATATGAAACTAAATGAATTATAATTTAAATTATAAAATTTATAATGATTTTATAACTATAGAAGTTATTTGATATAGGATTTTAATTTGATGTATTTTAATTTCACCACCACATTAACTCCTTTAATCCAATTAAATAAACGCATACAATTGCTTTTGGGATAAAGAAATTAGGATGTAACCTAAAAATAAAATGGATTTTGTATTATATTATGGATAAATATTTATAATTTCCATTTATACCTCTATTTAAATATCACAAATTTAATTTGAAGTTCAATCTTACAAATAGTATAAAAATGAATGTCTCATTCCTATTTCTTTTCTAAGCGTATAGTTCTGTTGAACTTCAATTTCATATCAGTTAAAGACTTAAAAGTATTTGTTTATGGTTCGAGATAGTAATTTTAATATTATNGTATAGTTCTGTTGAACTTCAATTTCATATCAGTTAAAGACTTAAAAGTATTTGTTTATGGTTCGAGATAGTAATTTTAATATTATTAGCACAAATGAA
>QRFB01011643.1:0-14154 GCA_008931105.1 Oenanthe javanica
TTTGAGTCCCTATTGAAATTCTAAGTAATTTGTTATCATCAAAACTCATAATTCCTAACATTTGTGTTTGTCAAGATTATGTTGCATACCATTAAAGCTTCTCTAGAAGTCTATTAGGCATCATTGGAGGCTAATCATATGGTGGTCATCCGGTAGATGTGTATTTGTTGCCTTTCGATATAAGGTGATAAATATAACAGCTGGCTATCAGGGATCATCTTTTGGAACATATTTATTTAACATTCGGAGAGAGTATGGACTGATTCCCTTTATCCACTATATCACATATTGTTATCAAGAGGACTTTTGGTCATGATGTCAAAAGTTTACAATAATAAAAAAAATATTTTTTCAAAATTTCAATGCTTTCAAAACTAAAATTTATTATTATAAATACTTTTTCTTAAAAATTTTGATAACTCCACCACCCATAGTTTCTCTACATTCCTCCATGTATGATGTGCGCCTAGCTATTTCTGGTTTTAAGCAATGTGTCTTAGCCTATTTTTGTAGGCTTTAAGTGGTGAATGTAATGAGATATTTAACTTAAGTTAAAAAAGTGACTTAAATTATAAAAAGATAGTTTAAAATAAAAAGTTGATAGAATGATTTTTTTGAGAAAGCTATTTCATTTTTATAATTTTATTTGATAAAAATTAATACTCATATTTACATATATATATACAACTCATAAATTTTATTTTATGTTTTAAATTTTCAATAACTTGTAAGTTATACAAAATAATAAAATTACACAATCATGTGCTACCAAAAATTTTTTATCTCTCTCTTTTAACTTTAATTCATAAGTAATTGTTTTAAATATTTTTTAACTAATACTACATTTTGATCTTTAGAACTTTTAATAATGTGTTTTTTTGAGTCTGTAGGTGATGGAAATTAATATTTATAAATATCTTCCAAATGATACAGGTATAAACATAGTATATTTTTAAAAAAAATTGTAAAATATGTATATTACCCAAAAGAAAAACTAATTGAACCTTTTCTGGCCCAAACACCTCATCTATAAAAACCATTCTAGGTTTAGGAGCGGAAGAAAAGCTTTTATCTCCCTGCACCACTGCACATCTAACAACCGTCCTTCTTTATTATATATATGTATATGTTTTTATATATGTCTACATTTTTCTCCATTTAACTTGACATATATATCAATTTTCAACTCTAATGGCTTATCAAGCAAGATTTTGTGTCAAAAAGGAATATGAACATCTTGATAAATAAACTATTTCCACGGGATGATTGTGTATTCTACAACACAGGGGGCCATTCCCATGAACTTATAGACAATGAAGAAGATGCTCGCAAAAGAGTGGTTTTGGTATCATATCCTATTTCGTTTAAAATACTTAATTTTTTTTGACTTTATTATCTTTGCTTTCATTTTTTTATATATATTAATTGTCATGTAAGTACGTGGTATTTCTTAAATAACCTCTTCATTCTTGTGAATGAAGGTAAGATGTGCATACATGCCATCTTATAAATAGGAATTGCTAGATATCCATTACTAAACCTATACGCTAAAATTATACGTAAATATATATATAAATATATATATATATATTTTTATATATATATACATATATATATAACTATCACAAAATATATTAGGCTAAAGATAATACAATCGTGCCCTGTGGAAAAACTTAGGGGTTGGAGGGAGCCCATGTGGACAAGAAAACTCGCCTCAGTTCTTTTGCCTATTTAAATTTTAATGTTTTTCAATTTAATAATATGCAATAGTGATATATAACTTTAATGGGCAAGTGTAGGATGTTTAGTTCCATGTCATCAGGACCTTCGTAAGATATTTCTAAATGCGTTTAATAGTGTAGCAATATTGTGGCTTGGGTATGAATCATCAATTTGATATTATTTTTTTTACCGATTGAAGGGTTCAATCATACATTCTTTTTCGATTGATATGATAAAACCAGTCAGTGTCTTGCCTTAACAAGCATGGGGCGAATCTTTTGCTTTTAATCTTTGGTCCCGTATTCGACCAGCTAGAAGATGCTGGGAAAGAATTAAAATGTGGTTGGTTGTGAACTTTCCAGAGTTAGGGGTGCAATTAGGGGTGCAACTGAAGATGCAATAGATAATTTAGAGAGAATTTTAGAAGACAAATTATCCCTTCCCAAAAGGTTTTTCTATGGGTTTTGTGTTGGTCAAGATCTTGTTTCATACCATTAAATCTTCTCTAGAAGTCTATTAGGCCTCATTGGAGGCTACTAATTTCATGGTCATCTTGTAGATGTGTACTTGTTGCCCTTGGATATATGGTGATAAATACAATAGCGGCTATCAAGGATCATCTTTTCGAACATATTTAATTAAAATTCGGAAAGTATCTTGTTGTGGCACTTCTTCGACTAAAAGTTCGGAGTCCTTGTGTACCATATGGAATGATTCTCTCTATCAACTATATCAGATATTGTCATAAGAGGACTTTTGGTTATGGTGTCAAAAGTTTACAATATTCAAAAAATATATTTTTTTCAAAATTTCAATACTATGAAAACTAAAATTTATTATTATAAATACCTTTTCCTAGAAATATATGTATAAAAATTTAGATAACCTCACAACCCATACTTTGGCTACACACCTCTATGTATGATGCGTGCCTCTTTTTAGTTTTAAGCAATGTGTCTTTACCTATTTTTGTTGGGTTTTGTGGAGTCTAGCTTTTTAGATTTGGACTAGGATATGAGTAAGTCTAATTTTGAGATTTGGACTAGAATCTGATTTAGTCTACTTTTTTAGATTAGTACTATGATTAGAATTAGACCCAGATTCTTCTCCTATAAATAGTCTCATGTAATTGTAAAACCCCAACACAACACAACATAACACAATTATGAGATATCAATACAAAGTTAGTACGATTTGTGGAGTAGGAATTTCTGAACCACGTTAAATCTTGTCTTATGTGATTATCTTTTATTTTCTTATTCTTGTTTGTTCGCTTTTGGTTTGTTTTCGTTATTCTATACTCAACAACTGGTATCAAGAGCTTAGGTTTTTAGGCAAGTGAGAGCGATGGCAGAAGAAGGAAAAGTAAAGATTGACAAATTTGATGGAAGAGATTTTGATTTTTGGAAGATGCAGATTGTATCTCTCCCTCAGTTGATTACCTTTCCTTCCTGAAGACATCTTCTAAGCAATAAAATTCCACCTTTTACCAAACCTTTTAATAAGTTCCATGAGAACCCTACATAAAAAAGTATATAAATTGATTAATAAAAAAT
Organism: Oenanthe javanica; assembly: GCA_008931105.1. NCBI lineage: Eukaryota > Viridiplantae > Streptophyta > Magnoliopsida > Apiales > Apiaceae > Oenanthe > Oenanthe javanica. The sequence continues at coordinate 3,279 of QRFB01011643.1, forward strand.
AATGTACATACAATTATAGGTTAATTTGTAACTTAAAACATACTAACATGTCATCATTCTCAGTCATGTGTTCTTTAGTACTCTTTCTCCTTTCTTTTGTACTCTTTCTCCTTTCATTTTCTGAGCTTTCTCCTTCATGTATCGAAGGTGAAAGTCATATAAATAGGTCTATTTGTAATAATTAGATGACAACTAAACTCAGATAAAAAACATCAGTAAATAATAAGCACAAAACAAAACATGAATGAAGATGAAGAATGTAAACTAGACAGGAAGAATCAGAATATCAGTAGACTTGTAATGATATTGGTACTCAACACTCGTAGAAGTTCATTAATTTGTTCAAAACTCAGTGTAAAATAAAGTGGTAGTATTTGAGAAGAATTGAGAAGATACAGAAGATTTATAGTGGCTACTACACGAAGATTCCACAAGAAGAAAAACACTAACAGGAAATACAATAAAGCTAAAGAAGGATAAAAGGCCACAACTTAAAGTTAAAAGGTGGAGAATATTTATTATAGTATTACACAAATGAAGCAGACAGTACATTTGTGTGTCAACTAAATTAATAAATATTCATTATCTAGCTCAAGTGGTTTAGTGACAGAAGGCATACACATACAGCTAAACATGTGTGACGGACTTGAAGACAAGACGGAAAAAGAATTGACATGGAAGTGGAACCCCAGTTGGAATTGATTTATCGTTTCCAAGTCAAAAGGAGTTGGGTTCCAAAAGATGAGGAGACCGCAACTTAGAGCGTAAGGATTTATTTTTATTACTAAATATTTTATTTATTTAGTAAATTATAGTTATAAATATCTAAATAATATTAGATATTTATTTTTATAATTTTTGAATTAAATTAATTATTTATTAATCAAAAAATATAAGTTGTGCGCGTCTAAAAACATTTCTACGGAGCTTATCACTAAAACACGACACGTGTCTAATCACATTGAAAAGAAATGGAAAAGGGTGTTGAATTGAAAGTCATACCGAGAGAAAAGAAAATGTCATACCGAGTGAATAAATGTCATACCAAATTCTTTTATCAAAAGGTCATACCGAGATGTTTTTTATTTAATTAAAAAGTCATACTAATTTTTTAATTAATAAACAAAAAGGTCATACCAAATTCTGTTGGGCAAAAGGTCATACCGAGATGATTTTTTATTTAATTAAAAAGTCATACTGATTTTTTAATTAATAAAAAAAGTCATACAAAATTTTAGAAGTCATCCCCAGCTATTTTAAAAGTCATACAAGTGTTAAAAATGTCATACAGACTTAAATAAAGTCTGTAAATTGTCATGTATTAGATAGTCATACAAGCTTTCTTCCTCTATAAATATGAGGAGTTCTCTTCATATTTCATCCTTGTTAAAAATATTTAAATTCAGAAATTTGTATGCATTGTAATATTCACAGATTTCTGTGCAAATTTTGGAATATAATTGTTAAACCCGAACACTTCATGTCGAATTCGTTCTAGATAACTTTATCAATTATATATAATTTTCATCAGATAAATTTTATAATACTTTTCAAGTTAAAAATTATATCTTCTACTTGAAGAGTATTTCATTAAAATTTATCTTTCGTGATTAATTAATATAATACTTTTCAAGTGAATCCCCTTCAAGGAAATTTTGAACTTGATGGATTTGAAACCATCCTTCATTTGTATTTGCTTCGGGATTCAAATTTAAAATATCATCATTCACTTGAATTTCGTCTAAGGAATTAAAAGAGCCTTATTTATTAGTAAAATCATTATCAGATGGTAGATCCATTGGATTATTTTAAGAAAAATGAATTTTTGAATTAAAATGTCATTTTAGAGAGTTTAGGGGGGCAAGAGGGGGAAATGATGGACAATGGTGGAGAAGGAAAAAAAGATACAAGAGAGAAAAATAAAAAGAGAAAATATTTTTATGAAAAAGGGAGAGAGGAAGAGGACGTACAAAGGGAAAATACTTTTATGATATATGCATAAAAGGTTTTGTAGTTTTATAGGGAGTGTGATTAAAGAGGTTGTCTCCATGAGTGACTGTGATCATAGATTTGAGTTTTAATCCAAAGGTAAATATTCTAAGTTGAGAAGTGAGTGTTGAGTGTAACATTATTTTGGCTTATATAATAAACATGGGTACGGGAGTGTTTTGTAATTATTATTATTATTATTATTATTATTATTATTATTATCCATGGGTTGTCCTCATTACCATTATTTAAGAATAATTTTTTTCTTATTATATTTACATATCATTGAGTTATCACAAAATTGTGTTTGGAAACAAAAACATTAAAATTGTTGAAAGAGTTAGTGTCAAAACCAAACAAATCATTACTCCCTCGGCCTTTTTTATTAGTCGCTTTGACCTTTTGCTTTGACGGCATAGTAAAATTGATTATTTTTAAAATTTTCTTTTTTTAAAGAAAATAAATAAATTTCTTCCATTGGCACACACGTCCTATCCTTTCATTAAATATGTTAATGGGACATAACTTATAATTTGGTAAAATAAATAAAATTTCTTTAAAAAAATTTTGACAAATTTTTTAATTTTTTTTATTATATATAATTTTTAAATTATAGTAAAAAATGAATCAATTTGACTACACAAAAAATAAAATGAACATATAAATAGAGATAGTTGAGGGAGAGAGAATATAAAACGAGAATAAAACTTAGAGATTCACGTGTGATGTACTGCATATACTACATGGCCCCACCATACGCCAAAATAATATTGTCTAGGTTCATTTCGAAAATCAAAAAAATAATTATTTTAATTTTAGTAGGGGACCCATTCTGTAAAACCATACCCATCAGTTTCAAAATACTTGTTCTTTAACTTTTTTTTGACTAATATACGTCGCATAATGCATCTTGAAATACATGTAAAATATTACAAATGACAAATATTTTGGGAAGAGAAGGCTAATATTTCTAGTTTGAGCCAAAATTTTAAAAAGAGCTAGTTTTTTCATTTATCGCTTATATAGATATAGTTTGGATCAGAGTCCTTTAATTTACACCAGCGGTATGTAATACATTGTATGTATATGTATATCTCCATATATAATTTATAATGTTTGTTACTCTTTCTGTTTAGAGAGAGTGTCCGCCACGGCTGTTCCATAACTTATTTTTACAATTTTCTATTTTTGAATAAAAATTGAATGTTTAAAGTTTTATACAGAAAAAGAAAAAATTAAAAATAAGTTATGGAACTATACTTTTATAAATTCTGTGTCGGACACTCTATAAAACTATGATTATGTCCATATAAAATAAATTGTGTTTGAAGATCCACTCATACTTATGTTAAGATCAATCGACCAATTATATTAGTGTTGTATAAAAAAATTAAAATATTTTAAATTTGTTTTGTTTGTTTTTTTAAAAAAATTAATCAAAAAAGTAAATAAACAATATATAATTGATATATAAATCCTCAAACATATAAAAAAATTATAAAATTAAGATAAATATTACTAATTCTACTAATAATTAATTAGAAGATATTTAATTCTAATATTGTAATATTTTTATAAATATAAATATATATATATATATATATATGCACATCTAACAACCGTCCTTCTTTATTATATATATGTATATGTTTTTATATATGTCTACATTTTTCTCCATTTAACTTGACATATATATCAATTTTCAACTCTAATGGCTTATCAAGCAAGATTTTGTNCATGATAATAGTAACTATAAAATATAAAAATTATAAAATATTTGACAAACATTAGATATTACTTCAATAAAATATAAAATAAAAATAAATAACATACGACTATAAAATTATAATAAATAACATACAACATAATATTTATTATATTAATATTTTTATATTTTCCCCCTTACCAAAAAATTTACCCCTTGACCCAATTTATTCCCCCTCTTTCTTTTCTTTTCACATCTCCCTCTCCCCAATTCTAAACCCTAGTCTCTCTCACCTCAAGCTCTCCGAATCCTTTCTGGATCTCTCTCGGTTGTTCTAATCATACAAACAGAAACCACCGTCTCTTTTTTATAAAAAATCATTCTAGTTTTAGGAGGGGGCTAAAAGCTTTTATCTCTCTAACAAGCCGCACTCTTCAATATACATATATGTATATGTTTTTATATATCTCAACATTTTGTTCCATTTAACTTGACATATATATCAATTTTCAACTCCAATGGCTTATTAAGCATGATTTTGTGTCAGAAAGGATTATGACCATCTTTATAAATAAACTATTTCCCCTCGATGATTGTGGATTCTACAACTCAGGTGGCGATTCCCGTGAACTTATAGACAATGAAGAAGATGCTCCCAAAAAAGGGGTTTTGGTATCCTATCCTATTTCATTTAAAATACTTAATTTTTTTTGCCTTTATTATCTTTGATTTCATTTTTTTGTATATATTATTTGTCATGTAAGTATGTGGTCTTCCTTAAACAACCTCTTCATTCTTGTGAATGAAGNTTTGGTATCCTATCCAATTTCATTTAAAATACTTAATTTTTTTGCCTTTATTATCTTTGATTTCATTTTTTTGTATATATTATTTGTCATGTAAGTATGTGGTCTTCCTTAAACAACCTCTTCATTCTTGTGAATGAAGAATGAAGGTAAGATGTGCGTACAAGCCATCTTATAAAGAGGAATTCCTAGATATCTATTACTAAACCTATAAGCTATAATTATCAGTATATATATATATATATAACTATCACATAATATATTGTGCTATACAGGCTAAAGATAATACAGTATGTGCCCTGTGGAAAGACTTAGGGGGCATGGGGAGCTCATGTGGACAAGATAACTGGCCTCTGTTCTTTTGCCTATTNGTATGTATGTATATATATGTATGTATGTATATATATAACTATCACAGAATATATTGTGCTATACAGACTAAAGATAATACAGTATGTGCCCTGTGGAAAGACTTACGGTGCAGGGGGAGCTCACGTGGACAAGATAAATGGCCTCTGTTCTTTTGCCTATTTAAATTTTTAATGTTTTTCAAATTAATAAAATGCTATAGTGATATATAACTTTAACGGGCAAGTGTAGGATGTTTAGTGTCGTGTCATCAGGAGCTCGTAAGATATTTCTAAATGCGTTTAATATTCAAGCAATATTGCGGCTTACATATGAATCATCAATTTGATATTATTTTTTAACCAATATCAAGGGTTCAGACATACATTTTTTTTGATTGATATGATAAAACCAATTAGTGTTTTGCAGGCCGCTTATCAAGCATGGGGTGAATCTTTTGGTATGCATCCTTGGTCCCGGGTTCAACCGGCTAGAAGATGTTGGGAAAGAATTAAAAGGTGGTTGGTTGTGAACTTTCCGGTGTTAGGGGTGTAACTTAAGATGCAATAAATAATTTAGAGAGAATTTTGGAAGTGAAATTATCCCTTCCCAAAAGGTTTCTCTATCGATTTTGTGTTGGCCAAGATCTTGTTGCATATCATTAAAGCTTCTCTAGAAATGTATTAGGACTCATTGGAGGCTACTCATTTGGTGGTCATCCAGTAATTGTGTACTTGTTGCCTTTAGATAAGGTTATAACTATAACAGCGTCTATTGGGGATCATCTTTTGGAACATATTTGTTTAACATTCAGAGAGTATCTTGTTGTGACACTTCTTCAACTAAAAGTAAAGAGTTCAGAGTCCTTTGTCATCAAGAGGACTTTTGGTCATGGTGTCAAAAATTTAGAATATTCAAAAAATATATTGTTTTCAAAATTTCAATACTGTCAAAACTAAAATTTATTATTATAAATATTTTTTCTTAAAATATATGTACAAAAATTTTGATAACTCCACCGACCATACTTTGGCTACACTCCTCCATGTATGATGCGTGCCTCTTCTTGGTTTTAAGCAATATGCCTTTGCTTATTTATGTAGGCTTTAAGTGGAGAATGAAATGAGATATTTAACTTAAGTTAAAAAAGTGACTTAAATTATAAAAAAATAATTTAAATTAAAAAGTTGATAGAATGTATTTTTTGAGCAAGCTATTTCATTTTTATAATTTTATTTGATAAAAATTCACAGTCATATTTACATATATATACAACTCATAAATTTTATTTTAAGTTTTAAATTTTCAATAACTCGTAAATTATACAAAATAATAAAATTACCTAAACATATACAAATTCTCCAATTTTTTTAAAATATACTTGTTTATACATGTATCATTTAAAATTACTCAAAATAAAAACTAATTGAACCTTTTCAAGCCCAACACTACAAGGAAAACGTCTAAAATCAACCGCCCAAATCAGTCGGTTATGAATGATTTCGGTCGGTTTAATTATTAAAATTAAGCGATAGGGATGCTCGGTTTTAACCTAGTCGGTTTTAACGGTCATAACCGACTGTAACATCGGTCGGGTATAAGACTTTCACTTTTGTTAGAATTGGGCCCACGGATGCCACATGTCTGCCATGGGTTACCTTAAACTGACCGAAATATCGGTCGGTTATGAGACTTCCATTTTTGTTAGAATTGGACCCACGGATGCCACTATCTGCCACGTGTAACCTTAAACTGATGGCCTATTCGGTCGGTTATATGGTCATAAAAATAACCGAAGGCACGGTCAGTTATGACATGAGATGTGCACATCAGTCGGTTTTGTAGAAGACGGTTTCCAAAATATTGGGGAAGATACATAACTGACCGACTTAAACCGACCATCATTATCAAGAAATCAGTCGGTGTTATGAAGGAGACGATCGGTTATGACCTCAGTCGGTCGATTTTACTTGGTTTATGAATGGTAAAGAATGGGTGATTATATTGTCTATCGGTCGGTTTTATAAGTTTTCTCGCAAAAAAAATAGATTCTACTGATAATTGCAGTCCACCTATTAATCAAAAATATCAATCCAATCAACAACCATTCTAACTAATACCAACAATCATTCATACCCATAACATCAAATGCAAACCAACATAATTAACATAAAATGATCTTGTAATTAACATTCCAACATAACATCCCAAAATTAACATCAAATGTACATAAAATCCCAAATTAACATCAATATAACATCCCAAATTTATAATTGTCTCCAAACCCAAACATAACAATCAAAAATTCTTAACATTCATAAATAAATACTACTCAGACTCGAACAAAGAAAGACTAGAGTCTGTCCCACGGGGATCACCCACCTCCACATCTTCATCATTTTCACCATCATCATCTCCATCTTCGTTGCCCTCACCATTGCCATCCATATCCGACATCTAATCCTCATCTGTATAATCCTTTTCCTCGACATTGCGTTCATTTTCCTACACACATTTAAAAAAACAATTAGAAGTAATAACGAAAGAGTTACATAGGTTAATAAATATAAACTAAAGAGTTATACAGGATCATATTACCTCACGCATCCGCGGAACTTATGCCTCACTTTTTTAGAGAATCTCTTTGACCAATGTATTTACAATATGGACCATTTCTCCGGATATGTGATTATTCCATCCAATTCTTCTACTTTGGTCGGCGGATGGATCAGAGGCCTCAAGTGTCGTCTGTGGAAAGTTAACTATTTCTTCATCTGACAATTGCCTAGAAAATTGTGTAGGATTAGCACGAACCTCATTGAGCACGTTCCTAACCACCGGGAAGTACACACTATCGGGGAGGACGAGTTGTCGTGTAGTGGATGAAGATGAGGATCTGGCTTCGCCTCGATGAGCATCCTATAACGTATAGTAAACGTAAGTATAAGATCACTAGCTCGAGCATTGGGGTACCAGACAAGATAATTCTTCTTTAGTTTGTCACCTTCGGGTATCCCGGTCGCTTGCATCCACCATTCTAAAGGCTCATCTAGATCACCCGTTTGGGTAACTGATATCGGCATCCTTTCCAATATATCGGCATATCGTTCCTACAACATCAATAAAAAATTAAAAATAATAAGAAGGTTAATAACCGAAATTTATTACTTCCTAATACATATATATACTCCTAACAAATAAAATAATAGACAAATTATATAAAGGAGTACCGCAATGTGCATCACCACTGGAGTGTTATACACGAGGTGATCCGCATAGGAGCCAACCCTCGTATGAGATTCATTCCACACCTCAAGGCGGCTCGGGGGCTTTCGAGACTTCTTTCTCAATTTCTTTCAAAAAAAGATTAACTAAAATTAGCATTTTAAGTGAAAATTTTTGTGCATGTGTGTTTATACATTTATAGGAGGTTAAAAAAATACCTCTTCAAGAAAAACACTATACCAAATATATATGGGCGACCCACTAGGAGGGACACTTTATATAGACACTACAAGAAAAACATGATCATACAGTGGCTAAACCATTGTACTAAATAATTGAGACAATAGTATAACATTGTTATAACAGTTGACTTAAGCTAGATAAACAAATTTGTAAAAATTGTAAACCAGTGTGTCTAAAACATTACCATAACTAAAAGTTGTTATAAAGTGTTGTCTGAAAACCTATTCGACATTGTGAGTTAAACTTAAAATATGGTGTAAAAGAGCTTTCAGATAACAGTTAACCACAACTAAATATTAAAAACAATGATTTATGATTTAAACAAATTAATGTTTCAGGGCTTTCTATACAAGGGTACGTGCCTCTTAAACTCTTGTCTAACACAAACTAATATAATTTTTTTTGTATAAAACTGTTGTGGTTAGGATTTTAGACAACAGGGCATTATAATAACATTTGTTTGAATAAGAGATATACATGATGTTTGGAAAAAGTTAGAACTCTTTCTTGACATAAATTACCCGTTGTCTCATTGTTGGAAAACTGTTATATTCTTGTTTTTCCAATAATAGTTCATAATGACAAGATTGTTGTATCTTATACTTTATAACAAGTACGGATAAACCGTTGCGTTCCTTCCTTCCAGTAACAGTTTATAGAACCGTTGTTTGATCTCAATCACACGGCGCCTCGATAGACTAGAAAAATTGAGATGCCAGACAATGGTGCAAAACTATTGTATGAGCCTCTTTTTCTTGTAGTGAGTGGTCCAGAGAGAACCATTTGATTCTAACATAGAATCTCATAAATAACTTTAAAATTAATCATATATATGGTTAGTAACGAATAAATTTTGATTGTAATGTAACATATAAACCATGTATAAGCTTTACAACTAATTTAATATTTAAAAATTAAGAGAAAAATATGATTTTCAATTTTATTCTACTATCGAATTACGTTCTGAGCAATATGATTCTACTGTAGAATTATTTTACTATTTGTTCATTATTATATGTCATTTACATAATTCTTATATTTGATCAATAACAAAAAAANTATTTAAAAATTAATAGAAAAATACGATTTTGAATTTTATTCTACTATCGAATTATGAGCAATATGTTTCTACTGTAGAATTGTTTTACTATTTGTTCATTATTATATGTCATTTACATAATTCTTATATTTGATCAATAACAAAAAAAATCTATTTTATGTGTATATAAGAGGGTCTTCTACGGAACTCTATATAAGGTATGCCTGTTTAGAGCAATGACCTATATATATATATATATAACTCTTAGATAGTTTGGCAAAAAACTATTATCATCTATCTAATAGATCTTTTGTAACACCCCTATTCCGAAAATATTAAAAATATTATAAATCACCAAAGATATCATGACACCTGAATTTATAATGAAACCTCCACAATTAGAAATATATTCAAAACCTAATAAATCCTTAATGCAAACAAACTCTAGTAACGTCACAGTGATACAAGTTACAATGAAACTCCATTGCACCACTTTAAAAATAAATTTCTAAAATAATGTGAGTCCATAGCAACATCTAGTAAGGATAAGGCATCTCTCATCACACATTCTCATGATCCCCTGAAAAACTCCCGTGGAGAAAGAGAACGGCATGAGCCAAATGTGATGAATTCAATCAAAAGGATCAAACATGTTTATATGCTCTGAATAATCACAAGTCAATGACAACATAGAAGAACATAATGCAAATGTAAGATGGAGATAAGAGTGCTTAAATAAAATGCATCGAAATAAGTTAATACATAACCGAATCAAACNGCCAAAGATATCATGCCACCTGAATTTATAATGAAACCTCCACAATTGAAAATATATTCAAAACCTAATAAATCGTTAATGTAAACAAACTCTAGTAACGTCACAGTGGTACAAGTTACAATGAAACTCCATTGCACCAGTTTAANCTCATTGCACCACTTTAAAAATAAATTTCTAAAATAATGTGAATCCATAGCAACATCTAGTAAGGATAAGACATCTCTCATCACACATTCTCATAATCCCCTGAAAAACTACCGTGGAGAAAGAGAACCGCATGAGCCAAATGTGATGAATTCAGTCAAAAGGATTAAACATGTTTATATGCTCTGAATAATCACAACTCAATGACAACATAGAAGAACATAATGCAAATGTAAGATGGAGACACTACGCCAAAAGTAGCCTAATGTAACGCGCTCCTAATGTTACAATAGGACTAAAATCCATTACATTAGCTCTAATGTAACACTAGGGGGTGTTACATCTGCAGCCGCTACATTAGAGCCCTAATATAACGTTTTTTGGACCCTATTGTAATACCACGAAATTGTTACATTATAAGCCTAATGTAACACCAAAACCACCTAATGTAATGCTTTCCACTGTTACATTAGATAATTACATATCCGATAAATATTTACACGTGGCAAGCTTATGTAGTGACACATGGCATCCACGTGGATTCCATGTGGCATCCACGTGGATTCCATGTGGCATCCACGTGGATTCCATGTGGCATC
>QRFB01011643.1:14279-27600 GCA_008931105.1 Oenanthe javanica
GGCAGATGACCTATTGTAACACTTTTCATTATCTATTGTAACACTGCATATATATAATGTAACAGTAAATAATACTAATGTAACTAGACAAATGTAACACCACAAGTGCAAATGTAACACTAGATAAAAAATATTTTACAAAGTCTGCTTTATTTATGCAATATTTCCATCCAAAAAACATCCTAAGTTACCATGTTCATAAACCATCCAAAATACAGTCAACCCAAACTCTAAAAATATGATTTCAAAATCATTCAAAAACTTATTGGGGTTCTTTAGGGGTTGTCCGCTTGGGTGAGACCTTGGTAGGCTCCTAATGTGGTTGATCCTTAATACCCCAAGAAAATGTAATGTTAAATTGATGTCATACTAGTGTAACGGTGTTTCCGACCATTCTTCTCATACATTACAGATCAATACTTGTGTTGTAAAGTTTTGAGTTCATATCATGTGGAAAATTTTCTTTTTCAATTGGTTGTATTCTAAAAGGCTTATTTAATTATGTTTTCTTCTATTACATTTATTTGTTTAGCAACCAAGAAACTATTGTGGTGCATCTAAATTTATATATTTAAATTGACTATTTTGCCTTATATGTCTAATTTTAATTCAATCTCAACTAATCTAATAAATACTCTGTATATTAGGTAATTTGATATCAAATTAATAAGACTATATGTCAATTAGTCGGTTATATTTAGATCGATTATGGTAGTAACGACTTAAATGGATGTACGTGTGTTGATCTTTTGGTAAGGCAATGAAATAAATTTATATATTGCCTCTTTATATTTTGGGCAAGGGTATGACCATATCTGATACAAGTTGCCAGAACTGTTAAACTAAATGCAACCAGTACAAAACATCCATGTCTTGTCAGGGTTATATCACCTAGATTTTAATTTTATCTAGCGAATGTGTCATTGGTAGATTAATCATGCTTTACATAGAGCACCCGACTATTTAATATGACATGTTATAAGCCCGGACTCAGTAATCGATTTTGGTAAAGATCTAACTCAATGAAGTCCTCGGAATAGAATTTGGTAAAGATGTAGCACCCCTATTTCAAAAATATAAAAAATACTATAAATCGCCAAATATATCTTGACACCTGAATTTATATTGAAAACTTCACATTTCGAAATATATTCAAAACCTAATAAATCGTTAATGAAAACAAATTCTAGTAAAGTCACAGTGACACAAGTTACAATGAAACTCCATTACATCACTTTAAAAATAAAATACTAAAATAATATGTGTCCATAGCATCATCTAATAAGGACAAGGCATCTCTCATCACACATTCTCATGATCTCCGTGAAAACCTGTCATAGAGAAAGAAAATGGCGTAAGCCAAATGCCCAGTATGAATGACCACAACTCAATGACAATATTGAAGAACGTAATGCAAATGTAAGATGGACATAAGAGAGCTCAAATAAAATATATCGAAATAAGTTAATACTTAATCTAATCAAATCAACTGAAATATCAAGTGACTAAACTGAGCAAATATACCGAATCATCAAATTTATTTACAACTCAGAAGGTTATTATAACCTCATGTCATATAGACAACAAAGCCATACAGGCACATACAATGGACCTGCAAAATCCAATTGTATAACAAAAGTAGAATGGGTGTATGGCACAAACAAGTCCATCTACTAACTGATCATAACTGAACACATATGCTATGGTCGACCCATACGCCTCATACAAATATTAACTAAAGCTCACCCATGAACTAAAACTGAAGCTAGCTGAAGCTTACCCATGTGCTACATATAATTCTGAACAAAAGGAGACGTCGTGACTAATCACACTGCCACGATGGTGTCACGTCATTAGTACCTCAATGACATGACTGTAGTACCCCCACATGTGGTTACTTTGTATAAAATTTCTGAAGTGTTGTATATGACAAACACTAAAACAACTCACAATCAAAATTGTAATATTCAGAGTAAGAACTTAGAACTCAAGTACCCCTGGTCTAATATCAAAACATGAATCTCATATCAATGAATATTGTAGATAATGTAATAAGATTTCTAAAGTGATGAAGCTCTTGAAAAATGGAGTTATAACGAATAAGTTATGGCCAAAAGACTTTTGAATTTAAAAACTAGAAATCTGTTATCTAGAAACTTTAAAAGACAATTTACACCACTATAAAGGATGGCATTAAACATGATTCAGCTTGATTCACAAAGACGGTTTTAGGAATTTTCAAAATTGTATAATTTGATTAAAAATGAATGTAAAATGAGTAAAACAATGTGTAAACACCAAACATGGCAAATTTATAAAATAGCTTTTAAACCTAAGATACAAACTGATTTAGCAGAACATTATAACTAAGAAAATACAGAGAACACTATAAAGAAAGCTCTTGAAGTCCTCTGTATTTTCTTAGTTATAATGTTCTGCTAAATAAATTTGTATCTTAGGTTTAAAAGCTATTTTCTAAATGTGTCATGTTTGGCATTTACACATTATTTTGCTCGTAACTTACTCGTTTTACATTCATTTTTCATCAAATTATACAATTTTGAAAGTCTTAAAATCCTCTTTATGAATCAGGTGGAATCATGTTTAAAGCCATCCTTTATAGTGGTGTAAATTATCTTTTAAAATTTCTGGAAAGTTCTAGTTTTGAAATTCGAAAGTTTTTGGCCATAACTTATTTGTTATAACTCCGTTTTTCGAGAGATTCATCACTTTAGAAAGATTTTTAAATTATCTACAATATTCAGTTGATATCCGGGTCATGTTTGGATATATTACCAAGGTTACTTCAGTTCTAAGTTCTTACTATAAATGTTGCAATTGTGATTGTGAGTTGTTTTAGTGTTTGTCATGTACAACACTTTGGAAATTTTATTCCGAGTAACCACATGTCGGGATACCACAGGCATGTCATTGAGACACTAATGACGTGACACCATCGTGGCGGTGTGATTAGTCACGATGTCTCCTTTAATTCAGAATTATATGTAGCTCATGGGTGAGCTTTCGCTAGCTTCAGTTTTAGCTTGTGGGTGAGCTTTAGTTAATATTTGTAAGAGGCGTATGGGTTGACCCTAGAACATGTGTTCAGTTATGATCAGTTAATAAATGGTGTTGTTTGTGCCATACATCCATTCTACTTTTGTTATACAATTGGATTCTGCAGGTCCATTGTATGTGCCTACATGACTGTGTTGTCTATATGACATGAGGATATAATAACCTTCTGAGTTGTAAATAAATTTGATAATTCAGTATATTTGTTCAGTTTAGTCTCTTGGTATTTCGGTTGGTTTGATTCGGTTATGTATTAACTTATTTCGATGCATTTTATTTAAGTTCTCTTATCTCACTACGCCATAAGTTGGCAACTGTAATGCTTTTTGAAGTGTTACAAAAAACAGGCGTTACGGTAGATAGCATTTTGTAACACTACTCAAATACAGTTACATTAGTTACTACGTAGTGTTACAGTTGACGTATTTATCAATTAAACAAATAATTAATTATTATTAATGCCACTTGGCACTCCTGCGTGACACGAGGTGGAGGTGGTTCCCACATTAATTAATTAATTATTAATTATTAATTATTAATTAATAATTAATTAATAAATAATTAAGCGGGCCCCATAAATGACCCCACATGTGGGCCCACATTAATAATTAATTAATAATTAATAATTAATTAATAATTAATAAATAATTGATAATTAATAAATAATTGATAATTAATTAATAATTAATAATTAATAATTAATAATTAATGATAATTAATAATTAATAATTAAAAATTAAAAATTAATTGATAATTAATTGATAATTAAAAATTAATTGATAGTTAATTAATAATTAATTAATAATTAATAATTAATGATAATTAGTAATTAATAATTAATTAATCATTAATAATTAATCATTAATTAATAATTAATTAATAATAATTAATAATTAATTAATAGTTAATAATTAATAATTACTAATTAATTGATAATTAATTAATAATTAATAATTAGTAATTAATAATTAATACCTAATTGATAATTAATAATTAATAATTAATTAATAATTAATAATTAATTAATAATTAATAATTAATAATTAATAATTAAATTAATTAATAACTAATTAATAACTAATAATTAGTCATTAATAATTAATAACTAATAATCACAAGTTATATATAATTTTTAAATTATAGTAAAAAAAGAATTAATTTGACTACACAAAAAACAAAGTGAACATGTAAATAGAGACAGAGGAGGGAGGGAGATTATAAAACCATAATAAAACTTGTGATTCACGTCTGATGTACTGCATATACTACATGGCCCCACCATACGCCAAAATAATATTGTCTAGGTTCATTTCCAAAATCAAAAAATTAATTATTTTAATTATAGTAGGGACCCATTTGTGTAAAACCATACCCATCATTTTCAAAATACTTGTTCTTTAACTTTTTTTGTCTAATTTAAGTCGGAGAATGCATCTTGAAATACATGTAAAATATTATAAATGACAAATATTTTGAGAAGAGGAGGATAATATTTCTAGTTTGAGCCAAAATTTTAAAAAGAGCTAGTTTTTTCATCTATCGCTTATATAGATATAGTTTGGATCAGATTGGTTTAAATTACGCCACCCGTATGTAATACATTGTATGTATATGTATGTCTCCATATATAGGCTTGGGTTAGGTGAACAACCAAGCTTATCCGTTAAATAATTAAAATATATTTAATGCACACCTACACTAGATAAGACAAGTGCATATATTTTTACATATTTATTTTTAAAAAATATAATAAACTTGATTGTTTTTTAATATTAGAAATAGGTATTTCTAATATATAAATATATTAATTTTTATTTAATATAAATGCTAGTAATTTTTTTATATTCTAAGTTATACAACATTCACTACGAGGGCAAAGACAAATTGTGACCGAAAGTTAGTTAAATTTCTGTCATAAATTTTATATACTACATAACTTATCGTTTTTATCACAAAATACGTTGCGAAAAATCACCACAAGTTGAATATTTTATTAATTTATTTATTGCTTGTGTTATAATTTATTAATTTACGTTCCCGCTGCGTTATTTTGTGGCAATTTATTTTTCCGCTAATTTAGTATGCGACGGAAATTTAAACAATCTGCCGGAAGGTATAAAAAGGTGGGAAATATTTAAAAGGTGGTTGGTTATGAAATTTCTAGAGTTAGGTGTGCATCATTAGGGGTGCAACTGAAGATGCAATAAATAATTTATAGAGAATTTTGGGAGTGAAATTATCCCTTCCCAAAAAGTTTCTCTCTTTGTTTTGTGTTGGTCAAGATCTTGTTGCATACCATTAAAACTTCTCTACAAGTCTATTAGGCATCATTGGAGCGTACACATTTCTCTATCGGTTTTGTGTTGGTCAAGATCTTGTTGTATACCATTAAAGCTTTTCTGCAAGTCTATTAGGCATCATTGGAGGGTACACATTTGGTCGTCATCCGTTAGATGTGTAAATGTTTCCATTGGATATAAGGTGATAAATATAAGGGCGGCTATCAGGGATCATCTTTTGGAAAGATTTATTTAACATTCGGAGAGTATCTTTATGTGGATTCCCTCTATCCACTATATCAGATATTGTCATCAAGAGGACTTTTGATCATGGTGTCAAAAGTTTATAATATTCAAAATATATATTTTTTAATCAAAATTTTAATGCTGTCAAAACTAAAATTTATTATTATAAATACTTTTTCCTAAAAAATTTGATAACTCCACCACCAATACTTTGGCTACATTCCTCCAGGTATGATGCGTGTCTCTTTCTGGTTTTAAGCAATGTGCCTTAGCATATTGTTGTAGGCTTTAAGTGGTGTATGCAATGAGATATTTAACTTAAGTTAAAAAAGTGACTTAAATTATAAAAAATAGTTTAAATTATAAAGTTGATAGAATGTATTTTTTGAGCAAGCTATTTCATTTTTACAATTTTATTTGATAAAAATTAATACTCATATTTAAATATATATACAAATCATAAATTTTATTTTATGTTTTAAATCTTCAATAACTCGTAAATTATACAAAATAATAAAATTACCCAAACATATGCTAGCATAAAATTTTCATTTCTCTCTTTTAACTTTAAATCATAATAAGTGTTTTAAATATTTTTCACCTAATACTCCATTTTGATCTTTAGAAGTTTTAATAATGTGATTTTTGAGTCTCTAGGCGTAGGCGATGGAAATTAATATTTATAAATATATTATAAATGATAAAGGTATAAACATAGTATAATTTAAAAAAAATTGTAAAATATGTATATTACCCAAAAGAAAAACTAATTGAACATTTTCCAGCCGAAACACCTCATCTATAAAAACCATTCTAGGTTTAGGAGCTGACAAAAAACTTTTATCTCTCTTACAAGTCGCCTTCTTCATTATATATATGTATATATTTTTATATATCTCTACATTCTGTTCCATTTAACTTGACATATATATCAATTTTCAACTCTAATGGCTTATCAAGCATGATTTTGTGTCAGAAAGGAAAATGATCATCTTTATAAATAAACTATTTCCAATGGATGATTGTGAATTCTACAACTCTAGGTGGCAATTCACATGAACAATGAAGAAGATGCTCGCAAAAGAGCGGTTTTGGTATCCTATCCTATTTCATTTAAAATACTTAATTTCTTTTGCCTTTATTGTCTTTTCTTTCATTTTTTTCTATATATTAATTGTCTGGACTTTCTTAAATAACCTCTTCATTCTTGTGAATGAAGGTAAGATGTGCGTACATGCCATCTTAGAAAGAGGAACGGCTAGATATCCATTACTAAAGCTAAAATTATCAATATATATATATATATATATATAACTATCACAAAATGTATTGGGCTATAGAGGCTAAAGATAATACAATGGTGCCCTGTGGAAAGACTTAGGGGTTCGGAAGAGCCCGTGAGGAAAAGATAACTTGCCTTTGTTCTTCTTCTTATTTAAATTTTAATATTTTTCAAATTAATAATATGCCATAGTGATATATAACTTTAACGGCAAGTGTAGGACGTTTAGTTCCATGTCATCAGGACCTTCGTAAGATATTTCTAAATGCATTTAACAGTCTAACAATATTGTGGCCTGCGTATGCATCATCAATTTGATATTATTTTTTAACCGATTGAAGGGTTTAATCATACCTTCTTTTTCGATTGATATGATAAAACCAGTCAGTGTCTTGCAACCGAAGATACAATAAATAATTTAGAGAGAATTGTGGAAGTGAAATTATCCCTTCCCAAAAGGTTTCTCTATCGGTTTTGTGTTGGTCAAGATTATGTTGCATACCATTAAAGTTTCTCTAGAAGTCTATTAGACATCATTGGAGACTAATCATTTGGTAGTCATCCGGTAGATGTGTATTTGTTGCCTTTCGATATAAGGTGATAATTAAATATAAGAGCCGGCTATCAGGGATCATCTTTTGGAACATATTTATTTAACATTGGGAGAGTATCGTGTTGTGGCACTTCTTGGCCTAAAAGTAAAGAGTTGAGAGTCCTTGTCTACCATATGGACTGATTCCCTTTATCCACTATATCAGATATTGTCATCAAGAGGACTTTTGGTCATGATGTCAAAAGTTTACAACATTAAAAAAAAATATTTTTTTCAAAATTTCAATGCTTTCAAAACTAAAATTTATTATTATAAATATTTTTTCCTAAAAATTTTGATAACCCCACCACCCATAGTTTCGCTACATTCCTCCATGTATGATGTGGGCCTAGCTATTTCTGGTTTTAAGCAATGTGTCTTAGCCTATTTTTGTAGGCTTTAAGTGGTGAATGTAATGAGATATTTAACTTAAGTTAAAAAAGTGACTTAAATTATAAAAAGATAGTTTAAAATAAAAAGTTGATAGAATGATTTTTTTGAGAAAGCTATTTCATTTTTATAATTTTATTTCATAAAAATTAATACTCATATTTACATATATATACAACTCATAAATGTTATTTTATGTTTTAAATTTTCAATAACTTGTAAGTTATTCAAAATAATAAAATTACCCAATCATGTGCTAGCAAAATTTTTTTATCTCTCTGTTTTAACTTTAATTCATAAGTAATTGTTTTAAATATTTTTTAACTAATACTAAATTTTGATCTTTAGAACTTTTAATAATATGTTTTTTTAGTTTGTAGGTGATGGAAATTAATATTTATAAATATCTTCCAAATGATACATGTATAAATATAGTATATTTGAAAAAAATTATAAAATATGTATATTACCCAAAAGAAAAACTAATTGAGAAGGGAATTCCGTTGAGTTCTTAAGAATTTGAATATTTTTTTGTCTAAATGGCAAACCCCATTCCATTTTTCTGATTATGTTTTTGAAAAAGGAAGTTCATTGATCCATCTGCCCCTTGCTCGATAGTATGTATCAAAAATTTCAAAGTTATAAGAAAGAAGAAATCACTCGATTTCCTAGATGACATACTATAAACCATTCTAGGTTTAGGAGCGGAAAAAAAGCTTTTATCTCCCTGCACCACTGCACATCTAACAAGCGGCCTTCTTTATTATATATATGTATATGTTTTTATATATCTCTACATTTTTCTCCATTTAACTTGACATATATATCAATTTTCAACTCTAAAGGTTTATCAAGCATGATTTTATGTCAAAAAGGAATATGAACATCTTGATAAATAAACTATTTCCACCGGATGATTATGGATTCTACAACTCAGGTGGCCATTCCCATGAACTTATAGACAATGAAGAAGATGCTCGCAAAAGATTGGTTTTGGTATCCTATCCTATTTCATTTAAAATACTTAATTTTTTTGACTTTATTATCTTTGCTTTCATTTTTTATATATATTAATTGTCATGTAAGTACCTGGTATTTCTTAAATAACCTCTTCATTCTTGTGAATGAAGGTAAGATGTGCATACGTGACATCTTATAAATAGGAATTGCTAGATATCCATTACTAAACCTATACGCTAAAATTATGCGTAAATATAAATATATATATATATATATATTGGGCTATAGAGGCTAAAGATAATACAATCCAGCCCTGTGGAAAAACTTAGGGGTTGGGGGGAGCCCATGTGGACAAGAAAACTGGCCTTAGTTCTTTTGCCTATTTAAATTTTAATGTTTTTCAATTTAATAATATGCAATAGTGATATATAACTTTAATGGGCAAGTGCAGGATGTTTAGTTCCATGTCATCAGGACCTTCGTAAGATATTTCTAAATGCGTTTAATAGTTTAGCAATATTGTGGCTTGGGTATGAATCATCAATTTGATATTTTTTTTTTTACCGATTGAAGGGTTCAATCATACATTCTTTTTCGATTGATATGTTAAAACCAGTCAGTGTCTTATAGGTCGCTTAACAAGCATGGGACGAATCTTTTGGTATGTATCCTTGGTCCCGGATTCGACCAGCTAGAAGATGCTTAGAAAGAATTAAAATGTGGTTGGTTGTGAACTTTCCAGAGTTAGGGGTGCAATTAGGGGTGCAACCGAAGATGCAATAGATAATTTAGAGAGAATTTTGGAAGTCAAATTATCCCTTCCCAAAAGGTTTTTCTATCGGTTTTGTGTTGGTCAAGATCTTGTTGAATATCATTAAATCTTCTCTAGAAGTCTATTAGGCCTCGTTGGAGGCTACTAATTTCGTGGTCCTCTGGTAGATGTGTAGTTGTTGCCCTTGGATATATGGTGATAAATACAATAGCGGCTATCAAGGATCATCTTTTGGAACATATTTATTTAAAATTTGGAGAGTATCTTGTTGTGGCACTTCTTCGACTAAAAGTTCGGAGTCCTTGTGTACCATATGGAATGATTCTCTCTATCAACTATATCAGATATTGTCATAAGAGGACTTTTGGTTATGGTGTCAAAAGTTTACAATATTCAAAAAATATATTTTTTTCAAAATTTCAATGCTATCAAAACTAAAATTTATTATTATAAATACTTTTTCCTAGAAATATATGTATAAAAATTTTGATAACCCCACAACCCATACTTTGGCTACACACCTCCATGTATGATGCATGCCTCTTTTTAGTTTTAAGCAATGTGCCTTTACCTATATTTGTTGGGTTTTGTGGAGTCTAGCTTTTTAGATTTGGACTAGGATATGAGTAAGTCTAATATTCAGATTTTGACTAGAATCTGATTTAGTCTACTTTTTCAGATTAGTATTATGATTAGAATTAGACCCAGATTCTTCTCCTATAAATAGTCTCATATAATTGTAAAACTCCAACACAACACGACACAACACAATTGTGAGATATCAATACAAAGTTAGTACGGCTTGTGGAGTAGGAATTTTTGAACCACGTTAAATCATGTCCTATGTGATTGTCTTTTATTTTTTTATTCTTGTTTATTCGCTTTTGGTTTGTTTTCGTTATTCTATACTCCACAACTAGTATCAAGAGCTTAGGTTTTTAGGCAAGTGGGAGCGATGGCAAAAGAAGGGAAAGTAAAGATCGACAAATTTGATGGAAGATATTTTGGTTTTTGGAAGATGCAGATTGAAGACTATTTGTATCAGAAAAAACTACATGAACCGTTAGAAGAGAAGAAGCCAGATTCAATTAATGAAAAAGAATGGAAGTTTTTAGATAGGCAAGCTCTAGGTGTTGTCAGATTGACTTTGGCGAAGAACGTTGCTTCCAATATCGTCAAGGAAAAGAAAACTCATAACAGGGGCTATTAGGGATCATCTTTTGGAATATATTTACTTAACATTCGGAGAGTAACTTGTTGTGACACTTCCTCGACTAAAAGTAAGGAGTTCAGAGTCCTTTGTCATCAAGAGGACTTTTGGTCATAGTGTAAAAAATTTGGAATATTCAAAAAATAATTTTTTTTCAAAATTTCAATGTTGTAAAAACTAAAATTTATTATTATAAATACTTTTTTTTTAAATAAATGTACAAAAAGTTTGATAACCCCACCAACCATACTTTGGCTACACTCCTCTTTGTATGATGGGTGCCTCTTTCTCGTTTTAAGCAATGTGCATTGCCTATTTGTGTAGGCTTTAAGTGGTGAATGTAATGAGATATTTAACTTAAGTTAAAAAAGTGAATTATATTATAAAAAGATAGTGTAAAATAAAAACTTGATAAAATGTATTTTTTGAGCAAGCTATTTCATTTTTATAATTTTATTTGATAAAAATTAAAACTCATATTTACATATATATACAACTCATAAATTTTATTTTAAATTTTAAATTTTCAATAACTCATAAATTATACAAAATAATAAAATTAACCAAACATATACAATCATAAAAATTTTAATTCTCTCTTTTAACTTTAAATCACAAGTAATTATTTTAAATAGTTTTCAAGTAATACTAGATTTTGATCTTTTGAAGTTTTAATAATGTTTTTTTGAGTCTCTGCACCTAGGTGATGGAAAATAATATTTATAAATATCTTCTAAATGATACATGTATAAATATAGTATATTTTAAAAAAATTGGTAAAATTTGTATATTACTCGAAAGAAATACAAATTGAACCTTTTCAAGCCCAACACTACAAGGAAAATGTCTAAAACCGACCGCCCAAATCAGTCAGTTATGAATGATTTCGGTCGGTTTAATGATTAAAACCGAGCAAACAAGGACGCTCGGTTTGAACCTTGTCGGTTTTAACGGTTGGTCAGGTTTATCGGTCATAACCGACCGTAACATCGTTCGGGTATAAGACTTCCACTTTGTTAGAATTGGGCCCACGGATGTCATATGTGTGCCATGGGTTACTTTAAACTGACCGAAACATTGGTCAGTTATAAGACTTCCATTTTTGTTACAATTGAGCCCATAGATGCCACTATCTGCCACGTGTGACCTTAAACTGACCGCGTATTAGGTCGGTTATATGGTCATAAAACCAACCGAAGGCACGGTAGGTCATGACATGAGATGTGCACATCGGTCGGGTTTTGTAGCACACGGTTTCCAAAATTTTGGGGAAGCTAGATACATAACCGACCGACTTAAACCGACTGTCATTACCAAGAAATCGGTCGGTGTTATGAAGGAGACGGTCGGTTATGACCTCAGTCGGTCTATTTTATTGAATTTATGAATGGTAAAGAATGGTTGGTTATATTATCTGTCCGTTGCTTTTATAGGTTTTCTGGCCAAAGAAAAAGAAGATTCTATAGCTAATTGCAGTCCACCTATTAATCAAAATAATCAATCCAATCAACAACCATTCTAACTAATACCAATAATCATTCATACAAATAACATCAAATGAAAACCAACATAATTAACATAAAATGATCTTGTAATTAACATTCCAACATAACATCCCAAAATTAACATCAAATGTACATAAAATCCCAAATTAACATCAATATAACATCCCAAATTTATAATTGCCTCCAAACCCAAACATAATAATCCAAAATTCATAACATTCATAAATAAATACTACACAGACTCGGACAAAGAAAGACTAGAGTCCGTCCCATAGGGATCACCCATCTCCACATCCGACATCTCATCCTCATCCGTATAATCCTTTTCCTCAACATTGCATTCATTTTCCTATAAACATTTAAAAAATAATTAGAAGCAATAATGAAAGAGTTACATAGGTTAATTAATATCAACTAAAGAGTTATATATGATCATATTACCTCACGCATCCGCTGAACTTGTGCCTCACTTTTTTAGAGAATATCTTCGACCAATGTAGTTATAATATGGACCATTTCTCCGGATATGTGATTATTCCATCCAATTCTTCTACTTTGGTCGACGGATGGATCGGAGGCCTCAAGTGCGGTCCGTGCAAAGTTAATTATTTCTTCATCCCACAATTGCTGAGAAAATTCTGTAGGATTAACATGAACCTTATTGAGCACGTTCCTAACCACCGAGAAGTACACATTGTCGGGAATGACGGGTTGTCGACTAGCAGATGAAGATCAGGATCCAGCTTCGCCTCGATGAATGTAAAGCAAAATGTAACGTAAAGTAACATGTAACCGNTTATTTCTTCATCCCACAATTGCTGAGAAAATTCTGTAGGATTAACATGAACCTTATTGAGCACGTTCCTAACCACCGAGAAGTACACATTGTCGGGAATGACGGGTTGTCGACTAGCAGATGAAGATCAGGATCCAGCTTCGCCTCGATGAATGTAAAGCAAAATGTAACGTAAAGTAACATGTAACCGAGGTAACTAACTCAACACAACAAG